>PVJH01022103.1:0-37337 GCA_004026705.1 Nesogale talazaci | reverse complement strand
TTTTTAAAAAAAATCATGTTATTGGGGCTCATGCAACTATGATCAAAATCCATCCATCCATCCATTGTATGCAAAGTACATTTGTACACTTGTTGCCATCATCATTCTCAAAACATTTTCTTTCTTCTTAAGCCCTTGGTATTAGCGCTTCATTTTTTTTCCTCCCTCCACTCTCCCTTATGAACCCTTGATAATTTATAAATTATTATTATTTTGTCATATCTTACATTGTCTGATGTTTCCTTTTCCCACTTCCCTGTTGTCCCTACCCCAGGGAGGAGGTTATCTGTAGATCCTTATAATCATTTCTCCCTTTCTACTCCACCTTTTCTCCACCCTCTGGTATTGCCACTCTCACCACTGGTCCTTTTTTTTTTAATTTTTTTAAAAAAAATTTATTTTATTTATTTATTTATTTTTTAAATTTTTTCCCACCGGTCCTTTTTTTTTAAAAAGTGTTCTTGCATAAAGGAAGTGCTTGAGTGGAGACCCAATGTCTATCTGCTGCCTTAATACTAATCCTATAAGTATATACAAGTAGATCTATTTCCCCATTATCATATAAAAATATTTACCTATGTACATGCCTGTATTTAGACCTCTATAAATGCCCTTTGCCTCCTATTTCTTTCCTCTATTTCTTTATACTTTCCTCTTGTACTGCTATCATGCCCAGACTTCATTGGGTTTCTGTAATTTCTCTTGGTTACATAACACTTGATTAATCCCTTTCAGGCCTCTCACACCCACCTTGCCACTGATTTTGGATCACGTGCTTTTTCCTTGTCCCTGGGCTGGTCAACACCACCTCTTTCCCCCCACATCTCCTCTCCCATGCGCCCTACAATCATCAGTCCCATTGTTTTCTCTTCCAGACTGTTCATCCAGTCTACCTTATCAAGATAGACTTGTAGAGATAATGAAAAAAACCAAGACATCACAAGACGAAGCAACAAAAGAAAACAAAACGATGGGAATAAAAAATCAAATGTCCAGAAAAAATATATAAATAAGCAAAAAATAATAATAATAACAAAAGAAAACATGTAAATAGTTCAAGGTCTGTTGGTTGACCTCCAGGAGTGTCCTCTGTTAGAGTCTGATGGGGTACCACACCCTGGTCCCAAAGTATATCATTGACACTCCCTCTGCTCCCCCTGCTGCTCTGCTGCATGTCCTTAGTGTTTTGCCTCCATGTGGTCTTTTCTTTTCTTTTATTGATGTGATATATTAAGTTGATTTTCTGTTTGAACCATTCCTGAAAAAAATTCCACTTGTATGATAGGACTCTTTCAATATGCTGCTGGATTCTGGTGAGGATTTTTGCATCTCTGTTCTTAGGGATTGGCCTGTAGTTTTCTTGTGGTATCTTTATCTGGTTTGGGTACAAGAGTAATGTTTGCTTCATAGGCTGATTTCGTGAGTACCCCATTCTTTTCTATACCTGGAATAGTTTGAGTAGAATTGATGCCCAACTCTGAATATTTGGTAGAATATGCTAATGAAGCCATCTGGGTCTGGATTTTAAAGCAATTTAAAAAAAAATTAATGACTCAGTAGGTTCTTTGTCAAAGATCTGGTCAAAGTTTCTACTTCAGTCTATATTAGTTTAAGTATGTAATATGTCTCTAGAATTTTGTCCAGCTTTTCTACATTTTCAAATTTGTTATTGTACAGTTCTTCATGTTGCTATCTTTGAATCTTAATTGGTTCTGTCATCTCCAATTTCATATCTTTCTCATATATTATTGCCATTTTCTCCTTTTCCTTTGTTAGATTTGTCCATTTTATTAATCCTTTCAAAGAAAAGAATCAACTTTTTAGTCTTAATAATTTCTAATTTTTTAATGTTTCATTTATTTTTTATCTAATCTTAATTCTGTTTTTTCTAGTGACTGTAAACTTACTGTGCTCTTCTTTGCTTTGAGCTTCAATTTTGTTAGCATTTGATTTATGTGTTGGAATCTCTTTTATTGATTGCATATGTACTTATTATGGCCAATGTAGTTCAACTGATCCTTTAACCTTTAATATCTCCTCTGCTGGGTTTTGTCTTCAAGACTATTTAATCAGAAATTAATAGTGCCATCCTTGCTCTTTTATGATTGCCATGCTTGATATATTTTTCCATCCTTTAATTTCTGTCTTTATTTCTAAGATATACATCTTGGAGGCAGCATTTTGATAAGTCCTATTTAGTTATCTATTCTATTACACTCTGATTCTTAATGAGTGTATTTGATCCATTTATATTCAGTGAAAGTGTAATAGGTATGAATTTATTGCTATCATTTTGCTGTTGTTTTGCTTTGTTTGGGGAGAGTTTTGTGGGTTTCTTTTTCCACATAATTTCTAGGTGGAACTCATTTGGTTTGTGGATTTTTATAATTTTCTTAATTGATTTTCTGGTATTTGCTAAATATCTATGATTTTTTTCTACCTTGTTGAAAATTTCATTAATTTCCTTTGAAATTACCTTGTAATTTATGACTTTTTCCCCATTTAAATCTTTGTTTCATCTTGAAATATACTTGACTTCTTATTCATATGGAAGTTCTGTAAATATACTCTTCCCTAGTTTTACTTTGTGATTGTCTTCATTTACAAACTAACTCTGGTTAACTATTTTCAGCCTTGTAGGTTTGATTTATTTTAGAGAGTCCTGCATCTGACTTGACTTCGGGGTGTTCTTTTAGTGTATGTTAAGCTCTTTAGTATTTCTTGTACATCATTTTGCTTTTCCCCAAATACCCTTAATTCCTGTTTATCTGCAATTGTCTGAATCTTGCCAACATATCTGTGGGACAATTTTGCAAGGCATATGAATCTTGTCTGGAAATTTTTTCCTTTCTGAATTTTGGATATGTCATCCTATGTTTGCCTGAATGACTTCTGCTGAGAAATCAGAGTTTACACATATAGACTTTCCTTTTAAAGTAATTTTTCATTTATTTTCCAGGCTGCTTTCAGATCCCCCCTTTGTCTTTGGTTTTGGGAAAGTGTGAGGATGATATCTTAGTGATTGACGCTATCTTGCTTAGGATTTGTCCAGCTCTTTGAAAGCATAGCCATCTTTCTTTTTTTTTCTTTTCTTTTTTTTTTTTTTAGGCATCACTGCCCTGGTGGTGGGAGTAGGAGGCCCAGCCTTTGCTCCTGTGAGCGGGAATTGAACCTCCGTCCCAGTGGGCCGCAGTCCCGCGCACCACCACGACGCCCCCGGGGCTCAGCCCTCATAGCCATCTTTCAGACTAGGAAAGTTTCTTCTAACAATTTGCTGACAATTTTTCGTCTCTTCTGGTTCTGGAATTCTACTCACCAGTAAATTGCTTCACATAATTCTTAGGGTTTCTTAAAAAAATTTTTTTTTAGTTTTACTTTTTGTTATTCTTTTTCTGATTGTTCCTCTAGTGCAGTGATTCTCAACCTCCCTAATGCAGTTTCTCATGTTGTGGTGACGCCCCTTCCCCCAACCATAAAATTATCTTTGTTGCTCCTGCATTGCTTCATTATATTATGCTACTGTTATGAATCAGGTGACCCCTGTGAAAGGGTTGTTCATCCCCCAGAGGGGACCTGACTCACAGGTTGAGAACTATTGCACTAGTAGATTAGTTAGTATTGAGATGTCTGTCTTCAATATCACTAATTTGGTCTTTTTGATAGGTTTTCTGTCTCAACATGGCTCTTGGAACATGTGAGTGGAGTTTAGACTGTCAATCAGGTCACAGCTTCATTGGAGGGTGACAGAGATAAATGGGTTTGTGAGGCTGGCCTCCTTTTCTCTTTCTCCTTGGAGGCAGGCTGCTCATTCTCTCTCTGCTTTTACCTCCCTGTTGACTTGCCAGAGCACTGGAGATGCTTCCACTGCCACTGGATCCACAAGACTTTGCACCCACTGGCCTGTGCTCTTCCTGCATTCTGTGTCATTGTAAGGACTGCATGAATCGGAAGAGGAATTTATAGACTAATATCAGACTTATGAACTAGTATTGGACTTATGGACTTGATCTGGGCTGGGCTGTTTAATTGATGCACAATTGCTCCTTAATATAACACTTTTTTAAAACACATATATGAATATCTCTGGTTTTGTTTCTGTAGTCATCAGGTTTTTTTTTTAAATACTCTTAAGAGTCATCAGGTTTAACACAGTCTTCTATTGCTTAAATTCTCCTCTATTGTGCTTCCAATGCATTATCTCTTTTTGAAATCTCTGTATAATTTTCTGAATTTCTATTTGTTGTTTCTATACAGTTTCTGATTTTTAAATTTAGTCTGTCAGTTTGTTCTTGTAGTACTTCATTGATTCTTTTAACATTTGCCTGCATTTCCTTTGATTTTGTTTGCAGCTTTTTTGATATTTCTCCAAATATCACTATTTGGAAATGCTGTGTATCAGCCTGAGCCCCGGTGGCATAAGTGGTTGAGTGCGGGACTGCGGCCCGTGGGCTTGGCGGTTCACATCCAGCGGCGGCTCTCAGGAGCAGCGCTGGGTAGCTCCCACGACCACCAGAGGGCAATGATGCCCAAAAAATAAAAAAGAAAGAAACAAAAAAAAGAAAAAAGGAAATACTATATATATCATTAAATAAAAAATTCCTTACCAGGTAATTCCAATGCTATTTTTCCTCCAAGAATTTTTCTAGCTCTCTAGTTTGGTTACTTACTTAATGCAATCTGGCTTACTTCTTCATGTGAGCGGAAATTGCGTGTTGTCTCTAACACATTCTGGTGGTGGTGTATCTTTATTTAATTGGTGATTATATGTTGATGTGTTCTTAGGCACTTGCTACCTTTCCACGGTTGGAAGTGATCAAGATTGAGAAAGTGTGTGCAGTTCTCTGCCATTCAGGTGGTGAAAGTTGGTGTTGGCCGTGCTCTATCATTGATCATGTGATATAGGATGGGAGGTGGTCTTCATTAGGCAGGTGGGGCTTTCTAATGTTCAGCTATCAGGGTAGGTGCTTGTGCTGGTCAACTACCAAGTCAACTCTGGCAATCAGAGTCAACTACCAAGCCAGTGGGTCAATCAAATAATGTTTGCAAAAGTTCATCATGGCTACACTGTGACAAGTCAACTGATCACTTACCTGTTCTGTATGTCTTCTTTCCTTTATCTTTTAGTCAACATCTTCTTCTAGTAGGTATTTATTCTCCTTGTCTTTCCTTTCTCTAAAAGTTTAGAGTTCTAGGATTATCATTCATACATGTTTCATCTGGTCTCTCATATCTTTGTTATGGAGAATCTAAGTAGTGTGACTGCCTAGTCAACCATCTTGGCAGAAGTTCCTCTCTCGTTTTCTACTACTGATTTCTAGTTTCACTTCATTGTTGCTGGAGAAAATATTTTTTGTGTGTGAGTTCAATTTTTAAAAGTTATTAAAGTCTGTTTTGTGACCACAATGCGGTCTATCCTGTATAGATATGCATATGCTGTAGAGTAAAATATATAGTTTGCTAATTTCTGAAGAAAGGATGAGGTTTGGATCCAAATTTATCTTTTTTTTTTTTTGGCATCACTGCCCTCTGGTGGTCATGGGAGCAACCCAGCCCTGCTCCTGGAGAGCCACTGCTGGATTTGAACCGCCAAGCCCATGGGCTATAGTCCCACATAAATTTATCTTTTAACAGAAGCATGTCCAGCTACTCCATCCAGATTTATTGGAAAGATTATCCTCTGTTCATTGTCTTGCTTTAGCTGAGTTGTCAAAATCAATTGATCATCTAAGTTTGGGTCTATTTATGACCTCTTTGTTACTCCGTTTTGATATGTGTCCATTCTTTGAGCATTATAATCCATTCACTTGGTTTCTGTAATTGTATAGTGAACCTTGAAATCAAAGTATGAATCCTACAACTTTTATCTTTCAAAAGTTGATTTCTGTCTCTTCTAGTTTCTTGGCTCTCCCACATAAATTCTGGAAGCCCACGATATCCTGCTGACATGAGTCAGAGACATCTGAGTCATTCCTTGTCCTATGTGGCTTGTTAGAAATACCCAACAAATATTCACTGGAAGCTGAATGAGGAGGAGAGTGGGGAAAAATAGAATCAGAAAGTTTAAGAAAAAGCAACACAATAAAGACAACAAAGAAGAGAAAGGGGGTGGGAGAGGAAGAGAGGAAGCAAGTGGATGGATGGAGGATGAGAGAATATTTTATTTTTTCTCCTTTCAAGCCAGTAAAGGGGCGAAGGAATGTGGAGTTCTCTGAAGAACTAGAACGCCTTTTCCATCTCATTCCACTCTCAGGCATTTTGTTGTTGTTGCATATAATATGGGTTTGATTGGCAATGTTTTGTGACTACAATGAAGGGAAAGGTTTGTGGCAAGTTCTCATGTTTGCAGTCATTTTCACACCAAGATAATATCAGTAGGTAGGCTCTTTTCTCCTTTGGAAGAGAACTCTGCCCTACATCAGGCAAAAGCAAAAAATGTGATTGCTCATTCTTGACTTCCTAATTCTTGAGAAGAGGCTCTGAATAAAAGCCTGAGGTTCAGATCCATTTGCTTTCCCATGGGGAACAATTTCTACATTGCCTTATGCGATTCAAAGGACAAGATCGTGCTTGTCCTGGTGCTGGAGTTTTTACAGTCTTGGACCTTATTGTATATTTATTGTATATCTTCTTTTTTTTTTTTAATTCTGTTGCCAGGACATTTTAAGTTTGATGCTGTAAACTCTAAATGTTGACATGTTATAACTCCAACCCCAAGACGTTTTCAGGTAAAGGCAAGATACAGGCACGCCTTGATGTTATTTGAGGGAGGTACGGTCTAGCCCACAGGCAGCGGTGTTAAAAGTATCCAGTCATTGTATAGGGTTGGTAAAAATCATGCTGGCATCTGATAGCTTTGAAGGATACTTAGATCTACAAAAAGAGCATTGTTAAATGCTAATAATTTTTTTATTCCCCAGAACTTGTTCTAAAAAGAGCAGCAGTTCTCAACCCATGGGTGGCAACCCCTTTGGGGGGGCGTCGAAGGACTCTTTCACAGGGGTCATCCAATTCATAATAGTAGCAAAGGGACAGTTATGAAGTAGAAACGAAAATAATTCTATGGTTGGGGTGGGAGCCCCACAACATGTGGAACGATATTCAAGGGTGTTGGCATAAGGAAGACTGAGAACCACTGAAAGGAGGCTTAGCGTGGCATGGGTTTGCATTTACGCCAGGTCCAATCCCACATGCCTCTCACCGTGTCCCACGCCAAAGCAAACTGTCACCCGGCACCACTGCCTGGGCCTTCAGGCGCTGACGCGGGTTGCACAATGGGGAAGGAAAGAGGCTTAGACAGCTCCTGTGATTTGTGCGTTGTCTTTCCTTATCCTTTCATGCTGAGGAGCTCGGGCAGCTTAGTGCTTACTGGTTGGGGTTTGATCCACAAGTCAGCAGTTCGAAACCATCAGCTTATCCTCAGGAGAAAGATGGGCTTTCTACTCCGGGGATAGTCCCAGAAACTCCCGGGGCAGTTCGACCCTGTCCTGCAGCATGACTGAGCCGGCATGGACTCAGCGACAGTGAGTTTGATGCGTTTCCTTCATGCCGAGGGTCAGTCTACATACCCACACCCTCTGCTATCCGAGGAAGAGACTTTAATTTTCCTTTTGATCAGAAAGGAGCATTTTATTGACACAGAAGTGGGCGAGGGCTTGTAGACTAATTCCTTCAGACAGTACTTGAGGCAGAGTGTGAGAGCTAATAACAAGGGGTCCTTCCCTCGTGGAAGCCATGGCGAGAGGCCTGAAGCACATTCTTTGTTGCAACCTTCTCAACAAGATAGTGAAATACTCATCGCAGACATTTGCTCATGACAATTGGGTCGATTACAGCTGCTAGTAACCTAGAGGACAGGGTACAATGACTCTGTGGGTGTCCAGTTCTGTCACTATCGATGAGACTTGAAAGCCTCATATTTCTTCTGCAGAAACTACTGGTGGTTTTGGATTGCTGACCTCAGAGTTCGCAGCCCAACGTGTTGCGCACTATCCCACCAGAGCTCCCGCTGTCTTTATAGAAATAAGCGACCTGTATCATACAAACTCTATTAAGAGTTTTCGGTAGACGTCTGATAAGCCTAAATATTTAAAAACACAACTTAGCCTCCTGCCTTCACCAGCCCACATAACTCATTAGAATTTTCCTCATGAAATGGGAGTTTGACATCAGGCAATGCAAGACATGAAATGATATTTATAAATGATCAAGAGTTCATGAGGGAGAGAAGGGGAGGAGGGAGGGAAGCAATGAGGAGCTGATACCAGGGGCGCCAGTAGAAAGAAAAGGTTTTGAGAATGATGATGGCAACAAGTGTCCAAATGCAAATTGTGCTAAGAATTGGATGAGCCCCCCCAATAAAATGATTTTAAAAAGAAAAAAAAAAAGAAAATGTGGGGTCCTCGTTCAAAATGCAGACAAAGATATCATGATAGGCCCTAAAACAGAAAAAATAACAACAGGAAGAAGAAGAAGAAGAAGAAGAAGAAGAAGAAGAAGAAGAAGAAGAAGAAGAAGAAGAAGAAGAAAGAAGAAGAAGAAGAAGAAGAAGAAAACATGCTTCCTTTCAATAAAGCGAAAGAGATCAATTCCAGCACAAACTCAGTTTTGATGGGTCTGATTATTCCCAGATCACTCTCCCCTCAGACATGCAATCTCCACAAACAAGAACAGACGTGGCAGTCATTTGCAGTGCTTACATGGTGAAGCTCTGTTGACCCGGGCAGGTCTGAGAACTTGGCTGGAGGGTAACCTCTGAGAATGGATGGCTTGACCTCAGGGGAGAGAGACCTATAGGACTCTCCAAGATCCTTGTAGTTATACCTGAACTCACACTGCACACTGCACCAGCAGGTGTGGGGGTTTCTGAAATGGGCATTTCTTTTAGGAATTTGTTGTTCTTTTTAATGAGAACTTATGCTCTGGTGGCAATTTCTAAATAAGGAAGATAGGTGATGAAGGAAATATCATTCGGGCTCCTTTGAGAACGCCTTTGCGAACTCGACTCTCCTTTCAATACTACTCTTGACTTTAGACTTCTTAAGGTCTATTTCCAGATTGTGTTTACGTAACAAGTATTTTTTGTTGTTTCCAGACACAGATGAGTACCTGCTTTCCTTCTTCCGCCATAGGATAAATACTTCCTGTTTGTTCTTTTCGATGACTAAAAAGTGGAGTTAGTGCTAATCCAGTGATCACAGGTACAAGCCCAACGGAGTGCACTCTAAGTCTCAAATGTAGTCATCAGATTTTTTTGTGTGTAGTCTGAAGTATTTACTAGAAGCCACTACTCTCTCTCTCTCTCTCTCTCTCTCTCTCTCTCTTTCTTTTTGCACGAAAGCTGGTAGAAACAATTATCTTCCTTTCCTGTCATACTATTAGTCCTATCTGAAACGCATTGAAGAACGCAAAAGGAGGAGCAATCTGTGGCCAGGACTCTTTCTGGTTGAGTTTGGTCAGCATCCACAGAGTGAGGAGTACTAACCTACTTGAGGTGGCCATGCCATGCCATGCCCCTAGCAGGAGCTTGCCCCTCCTGGAGCAGCCCTTGGGCTGACTCAGAGCGTGACTCAGCTCTTCTCAGGGTGGGGGGCTGAGGGTGGACTCCCCTACGGCAAGTCTTCCCTGAAACATTACGATAGACTCATTCATTAGAATGTCGACACATCTCAACCTGCCACAGGCAAATAAAAGGTAGATGATCCCTAACATTTTAGGTTTGTGAAACAGCGCGTTGGGCTGCTACCTGCAAAGCCAGCAGTGCAAAATCACCAGGCCCTCTGAGGGTGAAAGATGGGCTTTCTACCCCCATAAAGCCTTACAGGCCCCCTCCCCGCCCTCCCCCAAGCTCACCCAGGAAGTTCTACCTTGCCCGAGAGGACCCCTCTTAGCCAGTCTCCGCTCCTTGGCAGTGAATGAGCGGCTCAGTCCTTCCTCCTTATCTTGATGTCACTTAGTCACGGGTTATTGGCCTGAGGGGAAATGGGCATCCTTCCCACCAAGTAGGAAGATGGGCAGTGGGGGAGCATAGTCGTCAAAGACACCACACTCCAATTTAACCTAAAGGTAAGATGTGAAAACTCATCCCATGAGTGTACACGGATGTAACTAACATACAACGAGTAGTGATGCCTGTCTGTCTCGAGAACTCCTGAACTGAAAAAAAGAAAAAAAAGTGTGACTATTGAAACACGTAGAGAAGGGTGCTGGTTGATAGGCTGCATGAGCTGTTTTCATGACTTTCTTAACGGAAGACCGCGCACATGCAAATCATAAATGCGCCATCGCCACATGAACATGCCATCTAATCACCACGGGATGCCAGGAACGGAACGTTCCCATCACCTCAGGACACCTACTTGTCAGAAACGTTTAGCACCATACATTTGAAATTAATAAAACAGATCCATATCATGCACAGTCTTTTGCACCTAACTTATTGTGCGCAACATTATGTCGATTCATGCCTATGATTATAGGCATTTTTAAAAATGACAAATGACACTTTGTTTCCATCACTCTTCTTTTGAATTTTTTTCCACATTATTTTTTTAATAATAGCTTTCTTGACGTCTTACACAATCCATTATCTCCATTCACATACAGTTCTCTTGCCCAATCCCATCAAGTAGGGTTATATAATCATCAGTGCAATCGCTTCCCATTCCCCTCCTCCTCCTGCTCTCTTCCCGGCTCCCTCAGGGACCCATTAGTCTTGTTATTGCTACTGTTTTTCTTTCTTTTTTTGTGTGTGTGGCATCACTGCCCTGGTGGGAGCAGGAAGTCCAGCCTTGCTCCTGGAGAGCTGCTGCTGGATTTGAACCGTCAGCCCTGTGGGCCGCAGTCCCGCACACAACCACTAAGCCACCAGGGCTCAACCTTACTGTTTTTCTTTCTTTCTTTTTCCCCCACTCCCCCTCCTTCTCTTCCCATACCCTCAGGGGACTCTTACTCCTGCTACTGTTTCTGAAGGCTTATCTATCTGGGCTTTCATATACCGAGCAATCTTAAATATACAAATGAACATACACAAATCTAAAATGATTAATGAGGTAAAACAAACAAAAGCCTTAACAGTAAGGAGAGGAAATATTAAAGATCTGGAGGTTGTTTATGTAGTTCAGCAGTAATATACCGTACCTTGGATTTATGGTCCAATCCTGTCGCCCTTCTGAGAGGGACTGTCCAATTACCTTGTAAGTAAATTTGGGGTCTCCATGACATCCATGCCCCTTCAGCTCAAGTTGGTTGTGGGTTTATGAATTTCAGATACCTCTTCCTGTGGCCATCTCATGATTACGTGGGCTGGCTGAGGTTATTTTTCCACATGGGCTTTATTGTGTCCCTGATAAATGGATGCTTGTTTAATTACAAGCCTTGAAGATCCCAGGAGCTGTATCTTTTGATAGCTGGGCACCATCAGCTGTTTGTAAGTCATTTTTATAACCACACAACTTTTCGTTGTATGGAGCTACTACATTCTATTTGGATAATGAAATTTATCACTGATCAAGCATTTTATAACTTATATGTTAATAAATAGTTTTAATGCTTCCCTATTTTATAAACACAGAGTTTCAATGTTTTATAGTTTCCTGTGCTGCATTTCTTGCACATCTTTCCTAGGTTTTTGATGTTTCAATGCCATTTAGAAATAGAATCTTTTGAAATTTAAATTTATGTTGCTTTGTAATTAGAAGTATAATTGATTTTTTTGTAGATTGACCTTGTATGTAATAAACACTATAGTTACATATTCATTGAAATGAATTTTGGAGATAATTTTTTTTTCACCTCCCCTACTGCCCCCGGAGATACTTTAATACTTTCTGCATACTCAATTTTATTAACTGTAAATACTGACATTTTTGTTCTGTCCTTTCCAACCCTTACACATTTTTTCATGTCTTATTGTACATCATAGAACTTCCAGTACAATTACGAATAGATTGGTAATTGTGAGCATCTTTACCATTCTCAATCACAGGAAACCTCATTAGCATTCCACCATTTTTAAAAAATAAATTCTTTGTCAGGTTAAAAAATTCCTTTTAGTTTCTAATTTTCTTTTTAAAAGTCAGTAATGATCTGCGGTGGTGGTGTGGCCGTGCAATGACCTGCGATCTGCATGGTTGGCCGTTTGAAACCAGTAGGAAGACTGGGCTTTCTGCTCCTGTGGACAGTGACTGTCTTGGAAACCCCCAGTGAGTCAACATGGACTCAGTGGCAGTGAGGTTGGTTGGTTGGTTGTTTTTAGGCTGAGCCCTGGTGGCATAGTGGTTGAGTGTGGGACTGCGGCCCATTGGCTTGGTGGTTCAAATCCAGCAGCAGCAAGGCTGGGCCTCCCACTCCCACCAGCGGGCAGTGATGCACCCCCCCCCCAAAAAAAAAAAAAAACCCAAGAGTAAAAGTCAGTAATGAATTAATGAACAAAACTTGACTAAAGTCTTTATGTTTTGTTGTGGCAAGTTTTACTTAACAAAAATTTGCCACTTTAACCATTTTTTAATGTATCGTCTAGTCACATTAATGACGTGCACCAGTTTCAAGAGTTTTTCATCACCCTCAAATGTTTTTTATTAACCATCTGACTAGATGGTCATATGATTAAAGAAATGCTGTTAGCTTGGGGAAAATATTGATTTTGAGATGCTAAACCAGCTTTGCAAGCTGGGAATAAATGCGGTTTCTTTCTTTTCTTTTTATACACTTCTTGATTTTTAAAATTTTGTTTGGGGCTGAGCCCCGGTGGCGTAGTGGTTGTGCGGGGGACTGCGGCCCACTGGGATGGAGGTTCAATTCCAGCTTCCAGGAGCAAAGGCTGGGCCTCCTACCCCCACCACCTGAGGGCAGTGATGCCTAATAAAAAATAATAAAAAATTTTTTGTTTGTTCTTGGGAATAAAGAGTATTAGGATAATAATTTTCTCATTTGGCAGAGTGTAGAAAAAGGATGCTGTGAACATAAGAATTTGTTTTAGTATGTATATCTATAATTACTGTGCACAGTACAATAAAAAAAGAAAAGTTTTCCAAGAAAAACTAGCAAAGAAACTCTCAGTTTTCTTGTTTTGTGGGGGGGGGGGCATTACTGCCCTCTGGTGGGAGTGGGAGGCCCAACCTTGGTGCTGCTGGATTTGAACCGCCAAGCCAGTGGGCCGCAGTCCCGGACTCAACCACTACGTCACTGGGGCTTAACTGTTTCTTGTTTTAAACTTAAGGGACGCACCAAACTCTTCTTTTAGCTCCAATAGGAGTCTGGATACTGAAACTTCAGGAAAATTATTGCTATAGTTTCTTTTTTGGGGGGTTGGGGGCATCGCTGCCTTCTGGTGGTTGTGGGAACTACCCAGCGCTGCTCCTCAGAGCTGCCACTGGATTTGAACCACCAAGTCCGTGGCTGCAGTCCCACACTCAACCACCTACGCCACTGGAGCTCCACTGCTATCTCTAATATTGATCAGAAAGCCAGATTCAACATTGCTGTGAGTTGAGATTAATGAATATAAATGCAAATAATTTAGTTTATGAGTATGATAAATACTTAAAGGTGAAGCATTGCTTGCAAAATACTTCACTTTGTTGATCATTTGCCCCCCAGCATTGGGAAACTTGTGGAGAAGCCTAGACTTGTGCCTTGGAATTCAAGCTGTGTTCTTTGAGCCATTCAATCTGTCTGGATAATGAGTTTCATTGCTGATCATGAAGATGGCACACAATGGGCATTCTTTCATCCTGTTCTAGACATAAGATCGCCATGTATTGGTGTCTCCTGGAGAGCAACTAAAAAGAACAGCAATAAATTTTCCAAATCCTTTTCTTCCACATTTCTGAGTAAATATGGAGGACAGACAAGGACACACAGGGAAGAAAGAACAGGGCGCCACACCACGAGACGAGGGCTGCTCACAGCTCCTTAGCAGACTATCGCCTCCAAGAATCAGCTGTGTCAGTCAACACCCAGCCACGCATTGGGCTTTCCTCCTTATCAAGAACAAGCACTAGATAAATTACTGTAAACCTTAGAGGAATTCTGAGCGGAAGATGAGTCAAGACTCAGTCATCTGTATTTTCCTAAGTTTCAGCAACGGCTTTGCTCATTAATCAGCTGTGAACCACAGAGTTCGTTTTGCTTGAAGAGGACTGGTACAGGGCACAGGCAAAGCAGGTGTCTTCTGTCTACATCTGACACTTCTACTGTTTGGGGTATCACATAAGCAGTGATCTTTACATACTCCTTCAAAGCTCACTGGCATCGAGTGGATTCTGATTTACACGGACCTCCGAGGACAGGGTAGAACTGCTCCCCATGGTTTCCCAAGACTAACTCTTTACGGGAGTAAAAAGCACCTGGCTGTCCTCCCGCCTCACAGTCATAGCCTCAAAATCTCAAAGTCACTGCCACCAAGTTGATTCTGATTCATAGTGGTTATAAAATATGCAGCCAGCAAGATTTTGTGTTCTTAAGAATTCTGCATCTGTAAAGCAGTGCCCTACACATATGAGAAGGGGATGCGGGAGGAGTGGTTAAGCTCTCCGTGGGAACTCCAGTAAGGCGACGAGTGTCTCACCAATCAGGACACGAAGGCTTCCGGCAGTGGGATGGTGGTGGCATGGGAGGGCCATGGTGGTCTTTGAGGAACAACATAAAATAAAACCCTATTTAACTTTGTCCTGCAGGAGCAACCATACTAGTTAGAAAAGTTGCCAATCCATATGTTTGTGGTTCTTTACAAAAGAAAGTAAACCCTATGTAAAATAAATATTTGTTGAATAGTAAATAAGTATCTGAGATAAGTTTTTTAATTTCCTTGTACTCTCCCTTTACTGCCTACTGTTGCCTGCTAACATCTAATAATCTGGCAGTAAAATATTAAGAGAAGGGCATAGGAGAAAAAGCTGAAAATATTTAAAAACTTAAATAAAATGTTCATTTTCTTTTTCTACCAATTTGGGAAAAAAAAACCCTCTTAATTTTAAAAAATAATTTTATTGGGGTCTTGTACAACTTTTATCACAATCATGTCTTACACTGACCGATGTCTCCCTTCACCCACCTTTCTGTCATCCATCTCCCAGGGAGGGGGTTATATGTAGATCATTGTGATCATTTCCTCCCTTCCCCCTCCTCTTTTCTTTACCCTCCTGAAAACCCTCTTAATTTGATTTTATATTGAAGTGGCTCACAGAACAACATTCTTTTTTTTTTCACCTGTCCACCCCCCCTCTTTTTTTTTTTTCAGAACAACATTCTTTTTTTTTGGGGGGGGGGGCATCAGTGCTCTCCGGTTGTGGGAGTAGGAGGCCCAGCCCCACTGCTGGAATTGAACCTCCGTCCCAGTGGGCCGCAGTCCTGCGCACAACCGCTACGCCACCGGGGCTCAGCCCCTTAAACTGGAGTGCAACTGCAGAAAATTTGACTTAATGAGAAAAAACAGAGAAAACTGTTCTCATCAAGCATGTCTTGTGCAGACCCTGCCCACTTCCCTCCCTCCCTGGTACCACGAGCTAATAAGAGTAGAGATTTAAAGCCAAATGTGTCTGACTTTGATGTGCACTTGTTTGATCAACTGGCGTCTAATGTTCCCTCTTATAACTTAGATTTCATTTTCTTACAACCCACTACACAGTAGCAAAAAGGAGCAGCACACAGTATTTGTAGGCTTGTCAATATGTTCTTTAGTCACCTGTTTAAATCTTCTGAATTTTAAATCCTTTGCTGCGTCACCTGGATTGATGCTGAGTCCTGTATCAGGTGTGCATACTTGTAGGAGAGCGGGGTCAGCATTAGTTTTACAAGGTGTTTGTTTTTCCATCACTCATCGTTGTACTGTGGTGATGTGCCAGTTGTCGTCTTGCTGGAAACGACGCCATAGATACTTCAACGACCCGCAAGGTGACCCACAATGCTCAAGTTCAGCATCGCTTTCGGAACAAGAGAGTGAAGAGAAGACCTTAAGATCCGTTTCTTTAAAAGATCAAACAAACAGGCCACTGAAAACCTTAGGCAGCACACCAGAACATAGTCAGATAGAGTGCCACGGGATGAGTCCTCCAGGTTGGGAGACACTCAAAATATAACTAGAGAAGAATAAAGTCGGACTGCATGATGTGGATGGAGTACTACTTGTGAGATATTTATTTGTTGATGTGGCGTGGCTCAAAATGCGAAGGAATATCTGCAAATACCCATTGGTAGTTAGGATGTGATATGTATACAGTATGAACCTAGGAAAACCTGAACTCATCCACAATGAGACAGAACACCTAAAGATGAATATCCCAGGTTCTGAAGAAGGATAACAACCACCACCACTCCCAAACCAAGTTCACTGTCATCAACTTGATGCGGACTCAGAGTGACCCTATAGGATAGGGTAGAACTGCCTTTGAGAGTTTCTGAGATTGCAACTGTTTGCAGAAATAGGAAACTTTCTCCCTCAGAGCAGCTGGTGGTTTCGAACTGCAGATCTTACTATTGAAGCCCAATGGATAAACGCTACATCACCAGGCTCCCGTATTATAGGCATTAGTGGGCTGAAATGCACTGGCCATTTGAATCAAATAATCATATGGTCTACTAGGAATGACAAATTGAAGAGAAATTATGCTGTGTTCTTTGTTAAAATGAACATTCTGAAATCTATCTTGAAGTGTAGCACTGGCCATAATAGGATAATATCAATATGTGCACAAGGAAGACCAGTTACTATTATTCAAATATATACACAAACCACTAATTCCAAAGTTGAAGAAACTGAAGATTTTTGCCTACTTCTGGAGTCTGAAATCCATCAGTCACTAAGAGGAAGAAAACAAAAAATAGCAAAAAAAAAATATCAAAGTGGATGTCAGGTGATGAAGTTTGCTCTGGAGCATAGAGAAGCTAAAGTGACTGGAAAATATGACTGCAGTGAAAGACCAGAAAAGAATTCAAAGGCACTGTAAGAAGACCAAGTCAAGTGTTATAATGAGAAATGCAAAGATCTGGCATCAGAAATGCAAAGTCCAGGGGAAGAACATGCATGGTGTTTCTCAAGCTGAAGGAATTGAAGGGGAACACACAACAACCAAACTCCAAATCTCAGTTGGAATATCGAAGGATACTCCCGAGCAAATATCGAATGCCACAGGAAGCATCAAAAGAAGATGGAAGGAACATACAGAATATCAATTCATCAAAAATAACTGGCCCATGTTCAAACATTCCCTAAGATACCAGGTGATGATCAACAATACTGATGGTATTGCAGGAAGCAGTCTGAGCTGCCCTGAAGGCTGCAGGGATGATGGGAATCCCACTGGGCGTGTCTCAACAAAGAGATGCAGCACTTGAGGTCCTCCCTCATCCAGGCCCAGGTGGCAAATGGAAAAAGTCCATATTTGTCGCCAACGTAATGTGGAAATCGTTGAAAAATACCATGAAAGACATATGAAAGTAAGATTTTGTGGAAGATCATTAAAAAAGTTCCAATGATAACTCAACAGGTAAATGCCAGAAAGTGAAGTTGAATTCTGAGAGGACACAGAATGAGGGATGTCATTGTTAATAACAGAAGAATCTTGGCTGAAAGCCAAAAGTGATAGCCACCTGTATTTTACCCACCATGTAAAAGCATTTGATGACGTAGGTTGTGAAATTTTGTATTAGCGTTGTGAACGACGGGAATTCTGTCTTATAGATTGTGTTCCTACGAAACCCGTAGAGCAACCAACAGGACAAGGGAATGCTGCATGTTTAAAAGAAGGAAAGTTGTGTGTTGGGATCCTATCCTTTCACCCCACTTACAGAGTCCGAATGCTGACAACATAACCTGAGAAACTGGGCGATATGGAGAAGGCAGCATCAGGATTGGAGGAAGACTCACAACCTGCCATTTGCAGGAGGCACAATGTTGCTTGGTGAAAGCAAAGAAGGCTTGAAGTCATTACTGATGAAGATCAAAACTGCAGGCTTCAATGTGGATTAGTCTGTGGGGGGAAGCCAGCACCCCACAGCTAATCATGTATTTAGAATGCTCAATTGTATGGTTAAGTATATATACACACACACACACACACATATATCTATTATAGTAAAGTCATAGAGAATAAGAGAGAGGAGAGAGAGAGTGAAATGAAAGAGTCAGACCCATTTCATGGTAGTATGCTCACCTCCTGCCCAGCCATGATCTCAACAGCCAGGTCCCAGCACAGCACGGGTAGAGAGGCCAGGAGAGAGTCTCTGCTTATGACTAAGACCCTTATATACCCATGGGGGGGCATGATTACAGGTAACTATACACATCACAGGAAGGGGCTGTACAATAGACACAAGCATTGCACAAAGGGGATGAGCTAGGAAAGGGGAGGGACTGGGGATAGGAAAGGGGAGGGACTGGGGATATACATGTGACAAGAGAAGCAGACCCTAGACTCAGTCTGGCAGTCTGATCTTGGTCATCCTTCAGTGGGCGTGGCTTCCCTGGGCTCTCCTTTAGGAAAACAATCAACTATCCTTCTCAGAAGGGAGTGGCCTCCACTTAAGGTGGGACAGACTCTATGGTCTGATTGCTCTAGATTGCTGACAGTCCCCAGGGAAAATAATCTCTGACCTGCTTTCATTGACCTCCAAGTGTATCGTGGTTTCCCATTTGTAGCAAGCAACTAGGTTTAACATATATATGGGGGAGACAACTTGGGGGAAATCCTTCTATAGTCCACAGTAGACTTCAACATAAAGAGGACAAAATCTTTACAACTGGATGAAAAGTAACATCAGAATCAACTCAGAGAACAGAAGATTGCCCGGTTGTCAAGGATTTCATTTCATTCCACCAATGCCCATGAAAGCCCATGGATTGTACTGGGCAGATATGCTGTGAATGAGCTGTTTAAAGTATTAAAACGTAAAGATGCCACTTTGAAGACTAAGATGTTTCTGACTCAAGTCATGGAATGTTTAATTGCCTTACACATATCTGCAGTCTGTTCAATGACTAAGGAATGAAAATGTTCTTGATTCATCCTTTTCTGAATTTCCTTAGCACTTTCTTTGTACATTTAGAACGTCATCTTCATATTGAACCCAGGATATCTGCTGAGTCCTTTGTAAGAATACTGGGGATAGAGAGGTCAAAGACAGTCGCTGTTCTCAAAGGTCTCAGGACAAAATATGTACTGTGACGCCAAAGTGCTGTGGAATAACAAAGGCATCTAATTCTGTAAGACTGAGGGAGTGAAGAGAAAGTAGGGATGTTGACCTTGTTTCCTAGTTTTGAGCTAGAAATAGATGGAGAATTGTGTTTGTGTGTGTGTGCGTGCATGTGTGCACCAACATTCTTTAGGAAGAGGAACAAGCAAAATAATAAGAAGGGAAGGAGTCTGGCTTCTTATGGGGATTGCAAGAACACACTCTGATGTGTAGAGCATGCTGGTGAGTGGCACAAGATGTAGGTGGATAGGTGTGCAAGAGTGGTTCAGTAAAGAGGAGGTTTGATGCTGAAGATGGTGGGACCTTATTGGAAGATTGCAAGAAAGGGAGTGAGATAGTTCACTCTGTAGGAAGATCGACCTGCCAGGGAATGTAAGAAAGGATGAGAGAGGGAAACGGAAGTATGGCTGGGGTGAGTGCTGAGGTCTACCTTACAGAAGTCTAGTCAGAGGTAACTGAAGGCTAGTCAGAGGACCTGCTCTTGGACAGCAGTGGTGATGTCAAGAAGAGGGATATGAGATAGGACATATTCAGACAAATGAAATGAATATATCAAATCCACTTATCTCTTTACATTACCTATTTATTTTTTGTTTTTGTGGGCATCACTGCCTCTGGTGGTCATGGGCGCTACCCAGCTGCCACTGGATTTGAACCACCAAGCCTGCAGGCTGCAGTTCCGCACTCCACCACTTACGCCACCGGGGCTCAGCCCTTCTTTACATTATTTAAGCAAAGATCTACATAGTCTACTTCTTGAGAATCTGTGCTCCTGGTATCCAGCACAGTAGGCAGCTTAAATAAAATCAGTATAATTTGTATTTTACCCAACATATAGATGGAGTGCCCAGGTTAAGAATACGATCTCTTCCTTAGTGAATGTGCAGGTGAGTTGGAACAGGTACCCACTGTTCTGACTTAGCCTTAGTTTAGCAGATGGGAGTCTTGAGGGCTCTGTAGGTCAGATGGGATAGAGGAGGCGATGTGCTCCTGTAAAGATTTGTCGTCTCAGAAGTCCAAAGCTATGCTATAAGTTGCAAATGAGATGGAAGTGGGTTTCGATGTACTGGATGGAGCATTAAGTTGCTATCTAAAATGTTGGTAGTTTAAACCCACCAGTCATCGCATAGGGGAAAGATGGGCCTTCTGTTGCCATAAAGATTTGCAGGCTTGGAAACAGCTCGGCTCTAACCTCTAAGGTTGCTATGAAGACTTTTACATGACTTACAAGCTGTACTTGAAGCACAGGAAGGTGAGTAGGAAGAATGTGCTGCAGACAGGAGTTGACCCCGCCAAGTTCCACGAGCCTGAGTTGCCTTGACTCCTCAGCTGCCCCAACCCAAAGCAAACTAAAAATCCCAAGCCCATCGTTATCAAGTTGCGCATGACTCATGTTGACCCTGTGTAGAGTTTCTGATGTTTGGCAGAGCTTGATGACAGCAGACCGCCTCATCTTTCTCCCGGGGAGTGGCTAGGAGACTTGAACCACAGAACTTGTAATTAGCAGTCTACCAGAGTCCCTTACTCCTTGGATGCACAGACTGTAAATTATGCCAACTCTTACAAGATGACTGTGTCAGAGGGAGAAAGGACAACCCTATTAAAACACATTCCAATTCAGGGCTGAGCCCCGGTGGCGTAGTGGTTGTGCGCCGGACTGCGGCCCACTGGGATGGAGGTTCAATTCTAGCAGTGAGGCTGGGTCTCCTACTCCCACCACTGGAGAGCAGTGATGCCCACACACACACAAAAAAACACATTTCAATTCAAAAGGCTCTACTTCTAAAGAGGGCTGGCAGCATCATTCAGAATTCTAGCACTAGGTGAATATAAAATATACCACTGTGATGAAGGCAGTACTTCTTGATCCAATGCAAAACTAAGAAGAAGTGGGTTTGACTTGCATGTATGACAGGGTTTGATCAGATTTGAGGAACAATTTTCTTCTACAGGAATTGCCCCGTATCATCAGTTAGATAGCCGCATAATCATCACTGGAGGTTTTCAAAAATAAGATGTGATCTCCCTAAACTCACTCTTTGTCGACCGTTTCATTAAATTCCTTCATCTTTTTGGTTGTGTCCATAGGGTTGAATTTATCTTTCCACCATCCTTTCTGTGCTTGTTTTGTTTTATATTGCTCTCACCTTTGTTAAGAGAAGGGTTCATCCCCTGGACAGGTAGTATCAGTTATTTGAAGAGCATACTTTTTGAGCTCTGCCCACCTACAGCCCCCTACCCCGCTCCCACCCCTCCTCCCTGTATTGGACGGCTACATGGTCACTTGTTCTCATTTGTTTGGAATTCTCACATTTCAAATGATTAATTAAGTAACGAATCCATTCACTCTTAAATGTATCCATTGAAAAATACCACATCATGGGCACTGCTGTGGGCATCAAGTGTTAGTGAGATAATAGAGGCCAGGACTCGCAGTCTAAAAGACAGTGACAATAATCAGTGTGACTCAGAGAGGGCACCGGCAGGGGTGGGGACAGGCATGAACCTGAACCTCCCAGATGGGAGGGCTGAGACCTGGCAGCGATGCTGAGAGGAAAGAGATGTGAGGTCCCTGGAGAGAGAAAATACAACCCTTCCTGGAACAGTTGTGTTGAAGGCTTGACCTAACTGGACCCAGGTGATGAATACCTGTGTCATATCTGTCTTTGAAACTCCTAAAATACTTTCTTAGCGCCAGCACCTGGTACATCTTCCATAACACCACTTTAACAGCTATGGCGATAGGGAATTTGAACTTTAGTTGCCTGATTCCCTGCCAAGTAGGCAGCCGTGGAAAGTGGCAATTTCAGATGCTCAAAAATGTATGGAAGTGGGATGAGAAACGTGGAGCTGGAGAAGATTCTCTCCATCCTTCATAGATGACACAGCATGAGGTCACAGCAGTGGGATCACCAAAGTCACAAAGCTCCTTCGTGTCTTGTGGTAGGCTCAGAGGAGCATGGAAATGTTCAGATTCAGTCGCAGGCCCGGTGGCTGTCGTACTTCCACCAGCACAAGGAAAACAGAAAAAGAACAAGTTGCAAACACTGATGTGTGCCATGTGTAATTGCCAAAACTTGCACTCAAACCAAGATCCTTCACTTTCACCCAAACCACAGTCAAAAAGAGAAAAGGAAAAAAAAAGTCCCAAATGATTTCCTCATTTTCCTCAATTTAAACTGACAGCCCATGATTATCTCATGTTTAGTACAGATTTAAGCAACCTCATCTTCACAATTTGTGGCCGCAGCCCATTTCGCCCCCAATTCACTACACACAGCAACTGAAATCAACAAAGAAAAGTAAGGTCTGGGGCTTTGCAGACTTACTCATTCAAAATTCCACATACTATAAAATACAGCTTATCTAATTTGCAAGATATAATGACATTTAACCTCTTATTGTATAATGCTCCATCAGTCCTAAGAAGCACAAATAAATAGATATGCTTACATCTTCCTCCCTTTTCATAATAAAATATTGAACTTCCATAATTGTTTTTTTTTTTGGGGGGGGGTTGCATCCAAAAGTCTTACGAGCATGAAATATGCATTTCTTTTGAAGCAAATGATGACTTTCTCAGAACTTATCCCAAGTAACTGTTCCCAGAAACCATAGTCGAGTGACTAAAAGAGACCTCTATTCATGCTCACGTCAAAGAAAGATGGTTCAACAAGCTGCCATGGAGCTGATTCTGACTCACAGTGACCCTATAGGACAGTAGAACTGCTCCTTTGGATTTCTGAGACTATGAATCTTTATAGGAGCAGAAAGCCTCATGTTTATCTGACAGAGAAGCTGGTGATTTCGAACTGCTGGCTTTGCCTTTAATAGTCCAGTATGTAATCTATGATGACACCAGAACTTCTTAGGTGATCCAACAGATTGCAAAAATTACCAAACATCATCATTCACATGACGCCCACATCAACCTTTTCTGATGGCAATTTAAAAATGGTCCCACGGTGCACCAACAGGAAACTGTCAGAAATTCAAGTTACATTTGGTAGAGGCCATGGAATGAGGTCCATCTGTTGGAGGAGTATGGCTACAATGCCTCTTAGAAATGAGGATGACATGACTTCATCTCATGCTCTTTAGACATGCTATCAGGAGAAATTACCTTATATACTCACTCGAGTGAGCCCAAACCCAAGCACCTAATTTTACCACAAGAACTGCATAAAACATGGGCTGAACTTATTAGTGTACCTGCATGTCTATCTAGATAAGATAGGCAGGATAAATAATTCGGAGATGAAAAGAATGGGACTAATGGTTCTGGGAGAAGGGAAGGTAGGAGAAAGGAAGTGAGGTGTCAGGGAAGCAACTCAGGAACAAGGAAACAAAAAGTGAACTAAAATCCATGGAAGGAAGGTTGTAGGATGCCTAGTGGGGCTTAATCAAGGTCATTGTAGCAGCAAGAAATTACTAAACCCAAACGAAGGCTGAACATGATGGTGGGACAAGAGGGAAGTAAAAGAAAATAGAATAAAGAACCAGGAGGCAAAGGACATTTATAGAGACCTAAATACAGGCATGTACATATGCAAATATATACATATATATATATCAAGAGAGGGATAGAGCTATGTACTCATATCTGTATGTTAAGAAGTAAGGTTGCAGATGGACATTGGACCTCTACTCACATACTCCCTCAATACAAGAACATTTTGTTCTAACAATTCGATATTCTGTGATGCTCATCTTCCTGACATGATCGCTGAAAACAAAATGGGTGCATAAGTAAGTGTGGTGAAGAAAGCTGATGGTACCTGGCTATCAAAAGTAATAGTGTCTGGGGTCTTAAAGTCTTGAAGATAAACAAGTGGCTATCTAGCTGAGAAGCAACAAAACCCACATGAAAGAAGCACACCAGCCTGTGTGATCATGAAGTGTTGATGGGATCAGGTATCAGGCACCTAAGACCCCAAACAAAATCTTATCAAAGGTGAATGGGGGTGGGTGGCATGGAGTGGAGACGCAATGCCCATCTATAGACAATTAGACATCTCCTCACAGGGGGGTCACAGGGAAGAGATGAGCCAGTCAGGGTGCAGTATAGCACTGATGAAACACACAACTTCCCTCTAGTTCTTAGCGCTTCCTTCACCCCACTATCATGACCTTAATTCTGACTTACAAATCAGATTTGACCAGAGCAAGCATACTGCTACTGATAAAGAGCCCCAAACACAAGGAATCTAGGATAGGTAACCCCCTTAGGGCCAACAAGGAGAGTAGAGATACCAAGAGGATTAGGGGAGGGTGGGGGGAGAAAGAGGGAAATGATCACAAGGATCAATCTAGAATCCCCTCACAGGGGGGCAAATAATAGAAAAATAGTTGTGGGGCAACAGAAGGTGGTGCAAGATATGGAAAAATAATCTGTAACTTATCAAGGGTTCATGAGGGAGGGTGGACGAGGAGGGAGGAGGAAGAAACAGGGAGCTGATGTCAGGGGTTCAAGTGGAAAGAGAATGCTTTGAAAATGATGGTGTTGGCATATGTGCAAAGGTGCTTGACACACTGGATGAATGTATGGATGGTGATGTAGATGTAAGAGCCTGCACGAAAAGTATATACTTTTAAATGTACTGAAAAAACTTGGCTTATCACAAGTATATATGGACATGTTTCATAGAGGGTGGTCTGCCGCCGAAAAGAAGACCTTCCACAAGATGAACTGACATGGCAGATTCAACAATGGACTCAAATAGAGGCATGGCAGAGGGATGGCATGGCGGAGGGATGGCATGGCGGATGGATGGCATAGTGGAGGGATGGCATGGCGGAGAGATGGCATAGCAGAGGGGTGGCATGGGTCTGAGCAGTGTTTTGTTCTGTTGTCCCCGGGGTCGCTCTGAATTGAATGATGTCTCAACACCCAACATCATCATCAGCAACAACAGCAGATATCTTGATGCTCGACCTACTACTTGAACCCCTAAACTCAGCTCACAGGAGAGAAATAACTTGCAGTATAGAAGCAAACAGAACAGAACAAACAATCTGTGATGAAAAGGGTCTTTCGAAACATTCCACATTTTTTTCTGCTTTGGGCCGAGAAACACATAATGAAGACATTTCACTTCAACTTCTCTATAATTCTTGGCTTGAACATTGATAAAAACTGACTTCAGTCTCCAAAGACGTTTCCTGCCATCGCAGATGAGCAGGTATTGATTGAAGGTGATAGTTCTGGAAGGCCTGCCTTCTAAGTTGCTTATTAGTATGTGAATATTTAATTTCATAAGCACTCTCATTAGCCCATGTAATCTGTACCTGTAATCTTCCAAACCTGTGATAACATGCTGTTCTTACTGCCCTGAATCAAGCTACTTCAGGCACTGGCATCTACTATTTGATAGCTCTATTTAATTTTCATCCTAGTGTTTATTTGGGGGCTTGATTCCATTCTGAGCACAGATGAAGTCTATTGGGTTTGAGGCAGGCAGGAAATCTGATTCTTTCGAGCTGTAAGGGTGGGAAAGACTCATAGCAGGCAGGGTCATGTTGGGGCAGAAAGCTGTTTGATTTGCCAGGCAATCCAGTGGTTGAAAATTATTAACCCTATGGACAATTTCTGGCCAAACAAAACAAGGGAAGCTTTTTATCTCTTTGAGTGACACTGGTTCATGGTGAAAGGGGCTTTTAAAAATAATAATAATAAAAGAGGAACATTTTGCTAAACACTCTGATTCATTCCTGTTAGGGCAGTTTAATTGCACAAGCTTTATGCTAATTATTGTTATATTAAAATTTTGGCAGCTTTACAAGAATTTTAAACATGTACATGCAGGTTCAAAATACCCTATTTCTGTGGCTGACAGGCTAGGGAAGCATTTCAGACTATGCCAACCAGCAATAATCCTTGCTTTTAAAACAATAACAACAAACAACAACACACTATGGACAGTTTAAAAACAGAGATTTATAAGAACTGCTTAACACGTGGATATAAAACCCAAATGTGAACGTGCTGTGCGTTGCCTGCCCTCCAAATCTCACCCCTATTGTCTTGGTATCACGAGGTGCTCCCCGCCAGAGAGAAGGGCTTCCTTTCAACAACAGGAGAAGATCACATTTACTGGGGGGTGTTGTGTCTGCAGCTGGTGTGATCTGCACTCACAGCAGAGTAAACTTAGACAATATTCGGCATTTAAAGAAGGGCATACCGTTTCAAGTCACAATGGAGTGTTAGCACTGGGAGAAAGAGTGCAAGGCAGCTAGACTCAAATCATTCCTAGGAACTGGGCCATGTTGGATGGTGCCCTGGTGGCACACCCTGGAAGTACCCAGATGCTGATGGAGAGGTTGGCAGTTCGAATCCGGGCTTCCTATGAGGTCATTCCAATTGGACCCCCTGCTGAGACCCGGTGTTTCTACCCCGGGTATACAGAATCAGAATCTACACGAACAGGATTCCTAAGTAGAGGTAAGAGTCACTCGAGGGTTTGTTAAAAAGTGGATAGAAATGCAAATTCACAGTCGTCCTCAACTGGAATGAGGACTATATCCAAACTCTGGTTCATACTCACCAACCCCTGGGGAGAAAAATCCAAACCCCACATCCTGTCCTCGAGTGGATTCTAACTCATTGCGACCTTATAGGACAGGGTTGAACCGACCCTACAGGTCCCCAAGGGTGCAAATCTTCACGGGACTAGAACACCTCATCTTTCTCCCAAAGAGAAGCAGGTGGGTCGGAACTGCAAAGCTCGGGGTAGGTAGTCCAGTGTGTAACCCATTACACCTTCAGTGCTCCTTACGGGAGAAAAAAAACTCAGTGAGTTGGCCCTGTCAAGATTACAGCAGCTGAGCCCTGGTGACGCAGTGGCTGTGTGCAGGACTGCGGCCCACAGGGTTGACGGTTCAAATCCAGCAGCAGCTCTCTAGGAGCAAGGCTGGGCTTCCTACTCCCACCAGGGCAGTGTTGTGGAAAAGAAAACAAGAATAGGACGCTCTGAGAGGTATCCCCTAGGGTCGCTATAAGGTAGAATCAACTTAGAACAATTCAGAATGTTGGAGACAATTCTGTAGCCGTTGGGGACAATTGATAAGAAAAGTTTTGAAGCGGACAAGTGGATGCAGAGGTAGTCACTGGATTAAATGAAAAGTCACTGAGATGACATGGGTACTTGACAGATGCCATTATAAAAAGGAAGCTGCATGTGAGCGAAAGTTTGGGCAGGATGAGAGAACTGTGACTACTTGACATTAGAGGTAATATTGTGAGAGAAGAAGTGGTACTGGTGTTAGTCGGGATCTGAGGAAGCGTAGATAGCTGGTGAAAACTAGCATCGAGTTGAATGTAGTTGCTGTCTGTGCTGCTTTTCCTTTCTTATCCAAGGGAAATATATTTTCACTATCAAATCCAGTGATATAACTTGCCCATCCAGGGTCCCTGGCATCACCATTGATCTGCAGTAGCCACAGAGGTCTGATGGAGCTGGAGGACTGGGGAATGTTGATATACCTGGACAGTTGTATAATTTAGGCATGTTGTGAGGGACATAGGCATTAAGTAAACCTTGACCATAAGAGGGAGGGCTGCGATCAAGGAAGAAGTGCCTCTGCTTAAGTCAATCTCTGGCATCTTTGAATTTGGTATTGCCCATAAAGAATGAGGGTGAACATTTAAGACACTGTAAGTGGACTTTTGGAGGGGAGAACTAACGCTTTCTTTTGTGATTGGTGCAGTGGTGGGGGAGGCACAGCATTTTTATCCTGAACACTGTCTAAAAAGTTCTGGTTAGGCTACTTCTCAGACTTCTTAGGAGGGGGGGTCCATGTATCATCAGAGTTTATCAGTGAGTGGAAGTACAGAAGCATAAAGGTCAGCTGTGTTCCAGAACATGGAAGAGCGGTCTCTAATACCCTCATTGTACTGACCCTCCTAGACTGCCTGCCTCCTCCGTCTGAAAAAACACCCTGAAGAAGTCTTTAACACACCCAAGACTGAAACGGTAATGAAGGGAAAGCGTGGAAAACCGAGCTCCCTTCCTCCCCCACCTCCGGCGCTTCAAACATTTCAATGCTGTGAAATTATCTCAGGGGCTGTTATCTCTCAGAGTTCAACGTGGTGAAAGGTGATTACAAGACGTGTTCTGTTGCTTAAAGATTCGCCGACATCTCATGCTTGTGTTCCCCTCCAAATGAACGCAGGGGTGACATTTCTGGGTAAATAAAGAACTTGGGAAGGATGTGGCCCTGAGCGAGACTTTTGTTTCTCTTCTCTTCCCAAGGTTCCATGCTTTTTGCCTCTATTCCCCCCACCCCTCTCCATTCACCCTGACCCCACCCACAGCATCATTCATCTAGCCTGAATTACTCTATTCTTCTCCCAGGGAACACGCCCAATAATAACAGTGAATCACAGCCTCTCCACACTCTTTAATGGGTTTGACAAAATGCCAGAGCTCAAGGAATAAAAGGGCCTTTAAGTGAAGGGAGCTCTTTGGACTCTGACTTAGTACATTGTCCTGAATATTGGTTACCAATAAACATTTTACTTGCCCGATAAAGGTTGTTTTTTTTTAAAATCATGTTACTGGGGGCTCATACATCGCTTATCACAATCCTTACAGACATATGTTGTGCCAAACACCTTTGCATGCCTGCTGCCCTCATTATTCTCAAAACATTTGCTTTTCTACCTGAGTGCTTGACATCGGCCTTTCATCTTTTCCCCTCCCACTCTGCCCCCTCCCTCACCAACCCCTGATATTTTATAGATTATTATTATTTTGTCGTATCTTACACTGCCCGATGTCTCCCCTTGCTCACTCTGCTGTCCGTCCTCCAGATAGAAGGTTATGCTTAGCATCTGGGGTCTTAAAGGCTTGAAGGTAAACATGCGGCCATCTAGCGCAGAGGCAGCACAGCAAAACCCACATGGAAGAAGCACACCAGCCTGTGTGATCAGGAAGGGTGGAAGGGAGCAGGTATCAAGCATCTAAGAACAAGAATCACATCACTACGAATGAGGGAGAGTACAGGGTGGGGACCCAAGGCCCATTTTGTGGGAAATTGGACATCCCTTTACAGAAGAGTTGCTGGGAAGATACGGGCTAGTCAAAGGCGAAGTGAAGTAATGATGAAACATATAGCTTTCCTCTAGTTCTTAAAGGCTTCCTCCCCACAATTATCATGATCCCCATTCAACCCTACAAATCCAACTGAAGTGTAAGAGGTACACGTGTACAGATGGGAACTGGAAAGACAGGGCCTCGAGGACAGATGAACCCCTCAAGACTAGTAGTGAGAGTGGAGATAATGGAAGGGTGGAGGGAAGGTGGGGTAGAGAGGTTTTATTATTATTTTTTTTTATCAAATTGAAACCATTGATCACCATGCTCATATTTTAAATAACCTATCTTATTCAGTGAGGCAATTTCTCAGGCATAGCTTATAGCTAAGTCAGGGGCACTTCCAGCTTAGAGTTTAAAATGAAATCCTCTTTTGCTTATCTTGGCTAAGGGATATTACAGAACTTACCCACAAAGCTGACCCTTTGCTACTAAGACACTGTTACAGGGAGCCCTGGTGGTGCAGTGGTTATGCATCGGGCTAGTGAAACCACTAGCAGCCCTGTGGTCTCAAAATTGGACGCTGTTACTCCTCAGCTGTCTCTAGAAGTGAAGCAAGTACATATGGAGTTCCATATACGACCCCAGGCAAGAGAGAAAAGGAATAGGCACCAATTAGTCTACTATACCGAAAGGGAAATTTATAAACCAAAGAGCTCTAAAATACCACTTTACAACAGACACGTATAGAAGATGCCACTTGAATTTGCAGTGAAAGAAAGTGCCAATGTTTCAAGAAATATTGAAAGCCACGTTAAGGAATTTGAAAGATTTTCATGTGAGTGCTAGACTATCAATTTGTTTTTAAACATTTCATAAATCCACTTTTTAACATCTTCACAATGTCACTTTACGAGTTTATATTAAAAGATAATCATTATATTAGAAAAATTATAATCATTATAAAAGTCAATCACTTGGATTTTGTATAGATTCTCACCCAAGTGGGATCAAATTCTACTTTTAAAAGAATATTAATATCTTTATTAAAAGATGCATCTAGCTCTGCCTACATGTAACCAAAATTTCCATTGATGCAGAAAAGTCAAGAAACAATATGAGATTTAGGGAGCCATGGGATTATATTTAAGGTAAAAAAAAAAACAAAAAAAAATTCTAAATCCAAGCAGTAACACACACACACACACACATAAATTCTGAAATAAAAGTTTGCTTTGTGGTGGCGAAGAAAGCTGATGGTGCCCGGCTATCAAAAGATGGAGCGTCTGGGGACTTAAAAGCTTGAAAGTAAACAGGCAGCCATCTAGCTCAGAAGCAACAAAGCCCACATGGAAGAAACACACTAGCTTGTGGAATCATGAGGTGTCAAAGGGATGAGATATCAGGCTTCAAGAACTCAAAAGCATAACATCGCATGCTTGCTTTCCTGATATGATCGCTGAGGACAAATGTGTGCGTAAGCAAATGTGGTGAAGAAAGCTGATGGTGCCTGGCTACCAAAAGATATAGTGTCTGGGGTCTTAAAGGCTTGAGTAAACTAGCGGCCATCCAGCTCAGAAGCAATAAAGCCCACCCAGAAGAAGAACACCAGCCTGTGTGATCATGAGGTGGTGAAGGGATCTGGTGTCAGGCATCAATGAGCTAAAATTATATTATTATTAATGAGGGGGAGTACAGATTGGGGACCCAAAGCCCATCGATAGGTGAGGTGACATCCTTTTGCAGAGGGGTTACAAGGAGGAGAGGAGCCAGTAAGATACAGTGTAGGAACTATCAAATATGCAACCTTCCTCTAGTTCCCATGTTGCCTCCCACCATCATGACCCCAATTCTACCACATAAATCCAGCTAGAACAGGAGATGTACAGTGAAGTTGGAAACATGGGAAACTTAGGATAGATGATCCATCAAGACTAGTAATATGAGTGGTAATACCAGGAGGGTGGAGGGATGGTGGAATAGAAAGGGAGAACCAACTTCAGGGATCTACACGTAGCCTCCTCTCTGGGACACGGACAACAGGGAAGTGAGTGTTGGGACACATTGTACAGTGTACAGGATGAAAAAAATAATTTGTAAATTACTAAGGGTTCAAGAGGAAGGGGGGCAGGAAGGGGAATATAGGGAACTGATAATGGGTGCCTGGAGGGAGGGAGAATGTTTTCAGAGTGATGATGGCAATGGGTGTAAAAAAGTGGCCTGCATACAACTGATGTTAGGGATTGTGATGGGAGTTGTATGGGCCCCCAATAAAATGATTCATTAAAAAAAGGGGGGGAGGGGAAAGGGGAGTTTTTTTTTAAGAGGAGCTTGTACCAAGGGCTCAAGTGGAAAATGTTTGGAAATGTATGTGGCAACATGTGTGCAAATGTACTTGATACAAATGATGTACTGAATGTTGTAGTAGCTGTGAGAGCCCCCAATAAAATTATTAAAAAGCAAAAAAAAAAAAGTTTGCTTTGTGGCTGAAAAGTATTATGTACCTATGTGTAGAAAGAGAAAAAGAGACAGTGAGAGGAGGAGGCAGGGGACAGAAAAAAAACTTCACTATTTTATTTTTCCTATTAAAAATAAAAGCAAAAAAAATCTCATAAAGATTTTTAGGTTTATGTCATCCTTCCACCAACAATAATCATAGACAAGAACGGAAGAAGAATTTACCACTCCCTGATGAATAATAAAGTGGTCAACAGTAGCCTTGGGTATTGAAGAGATTTAACCACACAGATGTGCACACCATAAGTATGGCTTAGCTTCATATTAATTACTATTATCCTTGAATTCTTTTTTTAAAGGTTTAAAAAAAATTTTTTTTGGGGGGCATCACTGTCCTCTGGTGGTGGGAATAGGAGGCCCAGCCTTGTTGCTGGAATTGAACCTCCAACCCAGTGGGCCGCAGTCCCGTGCACAACCACTGCGCCACCAGGGCTCAGTCCTATCCTTGAATTCTATTGTACTAATTGCTCTCTCATGAAGGATAAGAAGTCTTTGCTTTTGGACTCATTGCCATAGTTTTGCTTTTTTCTCAATCTGAAAAGTTTCATATGAGACATTGATGTCCCATCTCAGAAGTACCAAATTCCACAGGCCAATATATTTCTGTCACCTAAAGATACAGGTGTGCCTGTTAGGGTTTCCTTAGCAGTCCAATGAAAACAACAGGCACCGATTTCAGACGCTTTGTACTCCATGAAGGGTGACAAGTGGGCTTCCATTTTGGTATAGGGAAGAAATCAGGAACATCCAAACTCAGGTACCAGGCGAGCACTGGTTCCTAACAACACACAGCAAAGTCAGGTGATGGGGGGCCAACCTATGCCCGTGTCTGAACGACAGGTTCCTTCTGGGTACTTGTTCTGAAATTCGTGCGGAATATGGCTAAAGCCATTCCATTTTAATAAGCCAGCGCTCAGAATACTAAGCAAGTCAGAACATTTCAAGACACGATGTTTTCATTTATGCAACCAGTAAAAACAGAGCTTTAAGCGGAAAGTGTCGTGATACCCGGAATTGGGAGCAGCTGACTTTAGGGAATCGCAAAAACAACCCACCCTGCCGCCCCGAGGCACAAGAGGATATGCAGCGTCTGCATTGTACTCTCGGCGTCAGGGTAAATCATTCTGCTGTTTCTCTTTAGTCAGATTAACTGATGCCAATGGGTGAGTAATGGCAGAAATAAATGCATAGACTGAGACCCGTGGCTTGAGGAGGTGAATAATGTCTGTATCACACAGTCATGAGTTAAGTCTTCTCCTGTGCTAATTCCTTTAACGTAGACCATGAACAACAAATCTAGGGATACTAGAATATGTATTAGTCCTAATATGCGAAGGCCAAAGGTTTTCTGCTAATCATAGTTTAAAATGTGAGGGAGAGTACAGACCAGAATCTTTCATAAAGGATCTATGCCCTTTATTTTAAGGTGGGGGGGAGGAGAGATAAATCAGAAGGTGAAAGGATGTGATAAATCCCCTTGGATCCATTTGGGAGTAGCCTACCTGCATATGTCAAACAACTACCCAGGAATTCTTACATATTTAGTGCAGTTCTCAACCTCTTGTCCAATCTTGCCGTGGCTAAATTAGGTACTCGCCCTGTGTGATAGCTGAGGGAACTAGGGCACGAGACGCTATGCTAAAAAGTTCTTAAAACGGGCTGAGCCCCGGTGGCGTAGCGGTTGTGCGCAGGACTGCGGCCCACTGGGATGGAGGTTCAATTCCAGCTCCACGGAGCAAAGGCTGGGCCTCCTTCTCCCACCACCAGAGGGCAGTGATGCGCCCCCCCCCCAAAAAAAAAAAAGTTCTTAAAATGATGGAACCAGGCTTCGACCTCAGACAATTTGATCCCAACATTTACGCCCTCCACCACTAGCTGCTGTATTTATCCCTGACGGACCAGGGCGCGGTGACTTCCTGCTGGACTCCGGCTCCTTTTGCGCATCGCCGTGACTTTGACCAATTTATAAATAGCCATCTTAGAATGTGACACTTTTTTTCTTAGAAACACCCCATCGCCACCAATATAGCAGGGAGCGTAAACAGTATTATTCAAGAGCTCAGACGTTCGTAATAAGACAATGCCAACGTTTACAGCAGCCATTCAAGAGGCCCGCGAGCAGGTGACTCAGTCGGACATGGCGACACCCACACCTCGTGCGAGTTGACTCTGCTGTTGCTAGCAACCGACCGGCACGACACAGGAAATGGAGACGCTATGTTAGCCTCCCAGAGACCGGGAACACAGAAAGCACTGCCAGGGGTGGTTGACTCGGAGCCACCCTAGGATGCCCGATATTCCGCGGTGGCCCCCAATGATATGTGCCGCCTCTACGTTCCCAAGTAACTTGTCCTGCTTCCTGTATTGATGAGCCCTAGGGAATTAAGGTAGGCGACCCTCGTCTCGGTCCTGGGGACAGGACGGCCGCGTTTGCGTCATCAAAGACGGCCAGAAAGGGATTCCATTGGATCCACTGGGGCTCATGGATAGAATGCTACTAAATATCATCCAAAGTCTCCGCCTTAGGGCAACGTAGAGACCGAAACTTAAAGAGTCAACAGTGGCCTCTCAGGGAAGAAGAAAAGCTTTTGCCGTGAAAAAGAATGGGACGAAAGCCTCGAAAGGAAGCAAATTCCCTTCAGGTTTGACGAACGCTTCTGCCAAGTCAAGCCCCACAGCGAACCAGGGCGGCCGACAGCGCGCGCGCGCAGTCTCGCTGCTCCCGGAACGCGTCTGTCAATTCGACCAATCACGCGTAGGAGCCGCCTTTTATTGCCCCGCCCGCTAGGGGGCGGGCTTTCGACCGCGCGTCCAGATAGGACCGCCTCTTTCGGGACCAGGATGAAGCGGAACTCCGCGCGCCTGCCAATCTGTCCAATCGGGAGTCTCCCCCGCCCCTGCGCAGCCCCGCCCGTGGGCGGCGGGCGGCTTACGTCGCCGCTGGGCGCGCTTCCGGCCCGCTCTGGGCATGGCGGAGGGAGGTACTGTGCTTAGCGGCAAAGAGGCTGCGGGATGGACTTATTTGAATTCTCTTTCGGCGGTTTTTCCGCTTCACTTCGCGACTGGGGTCCCTCGAAGGGTGGGTGGGTTTCTTGTAATACTGGAATAAGCCCCAATCAAGTTGATGTCTTTGCTTGGGGAAGCCGGGATCCACCCTCCTTTTGGAGACGCTTTGCTACTTAAGCTGGAACCCCTCCCCCTCGTCCTGTAGGGTCCCTGAGTCCTTGGTAGTGTTCTCATGCGCCAGCTCGGGGGCGGGGGGGTGGGGTGGGGGGTGGGGCATCGTAGCTTGCAAGGGTCCGAGCGGTGTGTGTCAGTCAAGTTTGAGGGTGCGTTTGGAGTCAAGGATTTCCTTCAATATGAAGCTGGTGTAACCAAACTTAGGAAATTTTGCATGTCCAAATTCATTACTCTCACCCTATGCTCCACACCCCGCTGTGGTCATTTTTGCAGAGACGGTAAAACAAGTCTCGTTTAGATGAGACCGTAGCCGGTTGTGCATAGGACAGTTCAAGGGAAGTTAGTGTTGTAAAAAGAGCAACTTGGGCTGAGCCCCGGTGGCGTAGTGGTTGTGCGCGGGACTGCGGCCCACTGGGATGGAGGTTCAATTCCAGCAGCGGCTCCACAGGAGCCTTAAAGGCTGGGCCTCCTACTCCCACCACCAGAGAGCAGTGATACCCCCCCCCCCCCCAAAAGCAACTAAGCACACTAAAAAACAAACTTAATGCCATCAAGTTGGTTCTGACTCATTGCGACCCTATCGGGCGGAATAAACTGCCCTCCGTGGATTGCCTAGACTGCCGTTGTTTAAAGCACTGGGTGGTTTCGAACTGCTGGTCTTGGAATTAGTGGCTCAACTCCAGTGTTGTTTGAAGCAATCACAGTGAAGTGAGATTCGAGGAAATTGCTGGCTTGCGGACGCTCATGTACATCGACACTTAAATTCTTTTATAAAAAATGGGGGACTCTTAGAGGGAGGATGTAATGTGACAGTCATTTTTTGATTCTGTTCCTTAGAATTCAAGGCTTCACGTTCAAGATGGAAAGGCCGTCAGACCCGGTGTTGACATCACCCAGCACACCACAGGCCTGTGAGATTCTGTCGCCTCCCCATACTCACAGTTCAGGAAAACAAGTATGAAAATCATAGTTCTTCCAGCTGGATCCAATCTGTGTCTCTAAGGGTGGTTTTACATCCCTTGAAGTTGGTTAATTAACATAATGTGTTGCATTTGGAAGAAAATATACTTTATTAAATATGAAACAGTTTTAGCTATTGATTCTGAGATTAACATTTGACCTCCCCCTCCTATTTTGTTTCTTCTTTTTGAATCCCTCCTTTTCCTCACAGGTGATGAACAGCATTTCCAAGTCGGGGGAAGTGTGGATATGTGCAGTGTTGCCATTAGAAGGTTGTTGGTGGCAGGTTCTAGGCGTTTTCTTTTGTCACTGTGAACACCTAGGATGCTGCCCAACATATGTCTGTGAATACTAGGAGAAGGCGCCCAACCTTTTAAAAGTGAAGATCTCCCTAAAGTTAAAAAAGATAATCTGGCCTTCTCTCTGGGGTATGGACAATGGGGAAGTGAGTGAAGGGACACATCAGACAGTGTACGGTATGAAAAAGTAATAATAACTTGTAAATTATTAGGGGTTAATGGGAGAGAAGGGAAATATGGGGAGCTGGCACTGGGGGCCTAAGTGGAGGGAGGATATTTTGAGAGTGATGATGGCAACAAGTGTGCAAATGTGGTCTGCACACAATTGATGTATGTATGGATTGTGATGGGAGTTGTATGAGCCCCCAATAAAATGATTTATTAAAAAAAAGGGAGGGGGAAAGAGGATCTTATACTAAGGGCTCAAGTAGAAAGTATTTGGAAGTGAAAATGGCAAAAAGTGCAAATATGCTTGATACAGCTGAGTCCTGGTGGTGCAGTGGTTGTGCATGGGACTGCGGCCCACTGGGATGGAGGTTCAAATCCAGCAGCAGCTCTACAAGAGCAAAGGCTGGGCCTCCTACTCCCACCACCAGAGGGCAGTGATGCCCCCCAAAACAAGCAAGCAAAAATATGCTTGTTACAAATGATGTATGGAATGTTGTAAGAGCTGTAAGAGCCCCCAATAAATCACTGGGAGAGGGGAAATAAGATTATACTATCAGCTTTTTCGTGATGGGATTTTACATGGCGACAGGAAGCTGTTTAGTGGTTTTTATTCTGTGAGGAGCCCTGCGGCATGAACACTCCAGTGTTCAAGCCCACCAGTCATTCTGTAGGAGAAAAAATTGGACCTGCCGCTTCTGTAAAGCTTTACGGCCTTAGAAATCCTATAGGCAGTTCTGCTCTGTTGTGTAGGGTCGCCGCTGTGGAGTGGACACTGGACGGCACCAAAGAACTCTGAACTGCCACCAGAGAAACGCAAGGCCTGTCTGTCTTGTCAGCTTTTCTAACGCCGAGAATGCTTGTGTCTTTTCAGCCTATGAGTGCCACACTGAGGGAGCGATTGCGAAAAACAAGGTCATCCTTTCATTCCTGTGACAGCACCGTGGTCAAACGTCTCAAAGTCGAGGATGAAGAACGAGACGAGAGCTTCTCG
>PVJH01022102.1:0-37294 GCA_004026705.1 Nesogale talazaci | reverse complement strand
AAATACATTTTGCATCCTTCAGCCTTCTTCATCCCTATCAGTAAGCCCCCCACTCCTATCCCACGGCGTGTAGTTCTCACTTGTCAACTTCTTCACATAGACTTTTGGAGAGAAAGTATGCTGGTGACTGCAGCAGCGTCTTATGTGTAAGAATAACGAAACCAGAGTTGCTCTTCCAACTCAAGTCATATCTGGCAGACGAGACAAAATCATCACTGACTTCATGTTTGTATTGGCTAGACTGATGAGCCCACCCACCAAATTGAACTTAATAGACAGAACTTTGCTGGGCTAAGGGGAAAAAAAAGTTTTAGACAAGCCATTCTTATTCCTTCCCTCCTGCTGATTAATTAAGTCAATGGGTTGCTCTGCTTCCAACTTAAGCAAACAGCCTTGTTTTCTCAAACAAATTTGATGAAAGACAGTGTGAGATCATCTCTGACTTTTTTTAAAATGGCGAGTAGAAGAATAAAATTTAATTTGGAAGAAATCATTTGAACACTCACTGAATCTTTGCAATAACTCCAAGCTTTTGTGAAATTAATTTCTAATCAACAAACAAGGAAACTAAAGTTTCGAAAAAAGGAGTAATCTGAGTCAGATCATTGGTGGAAACCAGCAGCCACTCTACTGGAGAAAGGCAGGGTGGTCTACTCCCATTAAGTTATGATCTCAGAAACTCCCAAGAGCCCATCTCATCCATCCTCTAAGGGTTGATCTGATCGACTTTAACTAGACATCAGGATGTTTGTTTTCTGAATGTGGAAGAAAAATGCATTCCAACTTGGAAATAATGCAAAAGATGACACATGTTCTTCTAAGACTAGGCTCGAGAATGATTTCACAGGTCCAACCTCAATTTAGTTTTCTCTAATGCACGGCTTGGCCATCTACTTTCCCCTGGCCAAACTTAGCCGATAGCAGATTTTTAATAAATAAAGCGCTATGGAAACATAGTCCTTTTTATATGTTTTCTATGGCTGCTTTTGTGCTACAAGAGCAAATTTGTGTAGTTGCAACAGAGGTCTTATGGTCCACTCAGTCTCAAACTGTTACTATGTGACCTTTAGAGGAAATGATTGCTAGTCCCCATTTGTTGTTCTAGCCACTGCTGATTAGGGTCCAGGCTGCAGTCAAATTCCTTGTGAACTGATAGGGTGTTATCAGCTAGGGATGTAAATGGTACCTGGGGTAAGAAGAACAAACAAATATTTTAGTCTTCTGTATCTATGAGACATTAATAATTTTTGTATTTTACCTAGAAATTTTATTTTCAAAAATTTCAAAGCATATCAAATTCTCTCTGAACCAACTTGGTCTCATTCTTGAATTAAATACATTGTTCACTCAAAATCACATTGAATAACTAAAACCCTTGTGTTGCATAATATTCACCTGTCTAGGGAAATCAAATGACGATTCTTTTAAAGCAGGTTTCTGTTGAACTCCTTATCACTGGACAGCATCAGGAGTTTGATGAGCAGCAAATCTGACCTTCAATCTCGTCAAATCTATTCTCTAATCTGCTGCTGGCCAGCCTCAGATGAAATCTAATAGTACTCTTTTTCAAAATCAAGACATTAATCCTTACCTCTTCAGACCTGTGAGAAATTGGCTGATAAAGGCTATGGGTTTAATGAGTTCTTAGTTGCAGATTTATCCCTCTCACTTTATTGAATGTATTGAGGTATACAAATACTATCTTGTTGTGCTCTCATCAGCAAAGGACATAGAATTTAAGTTTAGATACAGGGCTTTTGTTTCAGGCCATGAACAGTTTTGGAAATTCAACGCCTGACCACAAAAATCCCCAAATAAACCATTTCTATGAAACACTCGTAAGCAGATATGGCATAAAGTACAAAGGGAACCATTACCAATTTTTCTAAGAAATAAATTTTAGGGTTTCCAGACTAAAAAAGATAGCCTACCAAATCATACTAATATGTAATACCTAAAATTCCACAAAGTTAGAAGCTGTTGATCATAATTAATGTGATTCCCTGGGAAGGAGCTTCTTGAAGTCACTTTCTTTGCGCAGAGACATGCTTGAGAACAAAAGACCCTCTGCCAAAGCTAAAATGTAATCCTAGTGTCTCTTTCACTTTTTGTGTGCAAAGTACAAACCCTCTTCAGATTTCTTTTGGTTAGCAAAATTAGGTACTAATGATGACGTTTCATAAAAGTAAAGGGAATAAACTGACTTCTCAAACAGTGGAGGACACTTCTACTGAGTATGCATTACTTCATGCCTAAAATGTCCATTCTGCCAATGACCAATCCCATATATATTCTTTGTCCTGTAATGTGTCTTTACAATTTTGTGCTATGTGTGTGTATGTTTTATAGAAAAGCAGATGTTTTAATAAATCATTTTACTGGGGCCTCATACAACTCAGCATGATCAATACATACATCAGTCATATGCAGACCACATTTGCACATTTATTTTGAAACATCCTCCTTGTACTTAGGCCTTTGGTATCAGCTCCCCATATTTCCCCTCCCTACACATGCCTCCTCCCCCATGAACCCTTAATAATTTATAAATTGTCATTGATTTTTCATATTGTATATGGTCCATTGTGTGCCTTCACACATTTCCCTATTGTCTGTATCCCAGGGAGGAGGTTACATGTATATCCCTGCAATTAACTCCCCCTTTTTATTCCACCTTCCCTACACCTTCCTGTAATCACCACTCTCATCACTGAGTCTGAAGGGATCATCTGTCCTTAATATCCCATGTTTCTGGCGCCTATCTGTACCAGCATACATCCCCCGGTCTAGCTGGATTTGTAAAGTAGAATTGGGATCATGATAGTGAGTGGGAGGAAGCATTTAAGAAGTAGAGGAAAGTTACCTATTTCATTGTTGCTACACTGTACCTTGACTGGCTTCCCTCCTCCCTGTGACTCCTCTGTAAGGGACTGTTGCTGCACCTATTGATGGGCTTTGGGTCCCCAATCTATACTCCCTCTCATTTATAATTATATAATTTTTAGTTCTTTGATGCTTGATATTTGATTCCTTTAACAATTCTTAGTCACTCAGGCTGGTGTGCTTCCTCCATGTGTAGGCTTTGTTGCTTCTGAGTTAGATGACTGCTTATTTATTTTCAAGTCTTTAAGATCCTTTTTTCACTTTTTGTGTGTACAGAGTACAAATTCTCTTGAAATTTCTTTTGGTTAGTAAAAATAGGTACTAATGATGGCCTTTCATAAAAGTGAAGAGCATAAGCTTACCTTTCAAACAACAGAGGACACTTCTACTGAGTATGCCTTATTTTATGTCCAAATGCCCATTCTGCCAAATATCCAATCCCATGTGTATTCTTCATCCTATAAGGCATTTTTATAATTGTGTTCTGTGTGTCTTTTATAGAAAAGCAGATTATTTAAAAATTTTCAGTTCACTGATTTAAAAAAAAAACTCAAACCACTGAACAAGCTGTGAGGTTCCAGAGTGGATCCTAATCCCTAAGGTTCCACGTCCTTCACCACCACCGAGGTCTATTTACCTGACCATGAGCCATGCAGTCTTACATTTTCATTGCAAAACAGTGTTTTCTGTGGCCCCTCTGCTCCTGCTGCACGTGTCATCGATAGTGGTGCTGACTGGGTACAGTGAACTTTCATTTTCCTAGCTCTAGGTAGAGGCAGTGATAGCAGTAGCTGCCATGTGATGGATGGGGACATGGCTAGGTCAACAGATCAATGACAGCCAGGTGTGCAGAAGCATCACTGGATCCACACAACCTTGGGGACTTCCAGGGCTTCACTTCCACACTCTTTGGCCTTCACTGCCCACACTTTCCTTGTGTACAAAATAGAGACATTGATTAGAGCTCTCAGGCTTTGTCAGGTGCACTCCTGTATAATTTTAATACAACAGACTTCATGTCAGGTTGTCCATGGGTTCTATATTTGTACAATGCCCAACTTGCATAGTACCCTATTACACAAAACATCATGTGGACAGTAAGTGATGCACATCTGTTGTTTGATTCCAAAACTTATTTGGTATACTGGTCCCTTTTCAGAGAGAAAAAAATTATTCAGGCTCTTCTGGTCATTAAAAATCTTGGTACTTCAGCCCCCAAATGCTTGATAAAGTGTAAGTGTTCACTTCTGTGGCCCCACTTGGGACATCACCATAGCTGCTAGGAGATATTATTGTCCTTTTTGAGAAACACCATATAGATAGTGGTGATGGTGGCATAATATTATGAATGTACTTAATACCGTGGAATTTGAACAGTGGAAACTTTATTTGTACATATTTTACTACAATCAAAAGAAGGCAGGAGCCACATACATGGAGTATGAAGTCCAGAGCTTTCAAAAGATGTGAGGTAATCCATTGCTTCTCTTGTTCTGTCGGGAAGATCTTTTAGGTTGTTGTAATCTTGTTCCACTTACTCTAACAAGTCACTCATATCTTAGCACACTGAGATCTATCATGATAGTTTCCACAACTGAATTCCCAGCCAACTAATTTATTTTTCTTTACCTGGAACATCAAAAACACTCCGACTTTCTCCTCTCATCCATTTTGACATAAATTTGGATGCCAGCATAATGGGCAGCTTTTCATATTGTTTCTTCCAGTTCATTCTTTCAACCCAAGTCTAGGACATGGACCCTTTACTCCAGATGATAGGGAAGCAGGCCTAGGTTTTCTTCTGAGGCAATTATTAAAAGTCCTGGGTGAGGGGAAGCTGGCTAGAGGGACTTGAGTTCCTTTGTATTGGGTGAGTGCTATTTAGTGAGTAGGTGAGGACTTTCACCTACTGAAGGTGGAAACATTCACAACCCAGGAAGAATGTTTGTCATTCTCTTCTTGAAATTGCTTCTTAATGAACATGAAAAAGGGGAGCAAGGTTTTACTGATTTGTTTTATGGTCCAACGTTTTGATATATGTTATCTCCTTGTATTTCCATACAATCATCTTCATCTCCACTTTGTAGGCAAAGAAACTGAAACTCAGAGATTAACACTTGCCAAGGATTTCTGCCTAGTAGGAGGCTGAGTAGGTGCTCCAGTCTAGATTAGAGTCCAAGTTCATACTTTTACACTTAGGACTTTGCTTTGCACATTTAATAAGCATACAATAGTATGTCAAGCTAGTTAGAATTCAGATTTTTGAAAACTTACCTCAGTGTTTTTGATACAGTGGATCTGGACAATGCCTGATATTTTCTTCCCATTCTGTTCATGCCAAAGAGAAGACTGTCAACAAGAGATATTGACACACGTGCTGTAACAATGGTATCAAACTTTAAAGCAGTAGTGGGGAGAGTGCAGAACTGGGCAGTGTCCATCTGCAACCATAGGGTACTCATAGCCCCCCTTAGGACAGTACAGAGCTAGTTCTATGGGTTCTGACATGGTGACTTTTTTTTGAGGAGTAGAAAGCATCATCTTTCACCCTTGGAGCCACTGGTAGCTTTGCTGTTGACCTGGAGGTTCCCAGCCACAACATATAAGCAGAACACCACCTACGGCCATGAGTCAGAATTGACTTAATGTCAGTGAATTTTTTTTGTGAGGTGGAATGGTAGAGGGGGAGGATACATAGGACCACTAGGGTATTAACAACATGCTTATGCTGTTATTCTGTAGACCACACTCCAGTTTGCAACATATTGCTTCAGCCAATACATTTTCAACAATATGAGAGTTACCATCCAAATCTCCTCCAAATGGAATCCTTATTAAAATTCCATAATATGAGCTATTCTTAAAGGTAAATTCAATAGAGTAAATATCTATTAGAGGATATGAATACTGTTCAATCAGTGTAAGACTAGGAATATAATTTATAGTTTGCAGGAAACGTTAAAACTTAACTTATCTAATTTAACTTCTTTATGCTACAGAAAGAGCAAACATGATTTCCTTAAATTTAATGGAGATATAAACTTTCTAGTTTGATAAACATTCAAAAGCATGGTTTGTGGTTTTTCAAAGTTTCTGTTTCTGGCCTACTGGATTCCCTCAAAGAAAGAGCTTTTGGTTCAGTGTATGGTAAAAGCCCACTTTTCTACAACTTTTTCAATGACATGGATATGAATCTAACCACCATACTGATGTATGAAGCGTAGTGTATATCAGGTGACCTTGGTTGCCAGTACTTTATCAGACAATATAGTATGCGTGGGAAGAAATGTGCTCACCCACAAATGTTATGAGTTTTTTATGTGATTTTCCTACACATGATACAGACATCCTCCTGACTCAGAATTTCCCATCACCGAGTGCATCACAATAGCCCAACCTTAGACATAGGTCTTCATTTGCTCCTCAATCCTCTGCACTTTCTCTTCTCTACCCCTTACAAATTAAATCCACATCAACAAAGCCTTGTTCATATTTCTTTGTCTTCAATTTCAGTTTAAGCAATACTTTGTTTATCATGGATGAGCTAACTTTCATGGGGTTTTCTTTTATTAATTGCCCGAGGTCTATCTTAACACTGTAATGTTGAAAGTGCTCTTCTAAGAGTTTGGGCAATGGAACAGATCTGAGTTATCAAACAAGGAGTCGAATCACCTGAGATTTAATTAAAGGATTAATGAGGTTTATTATCAAATGCCTATACCTTGGGGAGAATGCCATGAAGAACATAGATGGGTGGAGATTTGGAAGACTTTCTGGGACGCTAATAATGTTTGTAGGTGAGAATGAGGTTGTTAAGTTCATCTGACTGGTTTATACAAATAGATAAATGAAGCATAATTTTACAGTGGAAAGGAAGAGTCATACTCATGGTCAAATTGTGATTATAGAATACTTGCTAAAATGTTTATTACAATAATGGTCTTCAAGAAGATCTAGGGGGGCGTGGTATTGGGATGAGAGGGGGATTTAATTTTATGTTGTAAGTTTTGAAAGCTACTTGAACTTTTAATAGATGTGTCTTATACGTGAAAAAACAACAATTGTCTTTAGAAGCATGTAATCAGAATTGCACAGTTGTAATAGTATGAGATAGAGATAATCATTGGTCAAAAGCAGAAAATGAGCTACCCATTGGTGACATTCATAGTCCTCCAATCATGGCACCTTAACTTTTACCTTGTGGTAGCCCATTTTTCCCAGGGATATGAGAAAATGTGATAGAACTGCAAACATGTATAAGATTCCTTGCTATGTACTATGAGGGACAACAATATACTGACCATTTTGAAAACTATGACATAACTTAATATAAAATAAATCATAGGACAACATGCAGAATTATCTGGCCTTTCTTTTGCCCTTCTGTGAAGAGGGAGCTGTGATCTAACAGGGAAGCATCAAGTTGTTTGTGGGAGCAATATGGCAGAGACAGGATTTTTATACAGGCCTGGAGAGTGTGTCAGAACATCTGGGTGAAGGGAAACTGTCTTTTTAGGCCTGTGAGAAGGAGCATTATGATTATGGCATGAACAGTGAGTTGACTATGTTGTCAAACACTGAAAAATTAATGATGGAGTTCAATTTGGGCATTATGGGAAGGACTTGAAGAAATTTGAAAGAAACAACATACAGTGTACACCAGAAAAGTAACATGAGAAGAACCCCCACACACGCGCGCGCACACCTACATCCCCCCCAAAGTGTATTAGAGGGCCTTCTCTTAAAGCCAATGTCCTAAGGTCAGAAGTCTATCCTTCTAGAGGGAGAGAAAGTAAAATTCTCTTTGGTTAGAGCACCTACTTGTAGTATTTCTATTATGGCAACACAAACTGAGAGTGAAAGTTAACGGAGACAGGTGAAATGAATAATTCACTTTATAAAGATTAACAGCCCCAGAAGTGAAATCAAATTTAATATCTCATTTCAGTCTTACGTTCTTTTACCCCTCTGCAACACTTAATGTACTTGACCATTGACTATTGACAAAAATATGTCAATGTATGAGTGACAGTGGGGAGACATGTAAATGTACTCACAACTAACTCAATATATGCGCATAAGTCAAAAAGTATTGTTACAAAATCACACAAAATACTTATTAAACAGCAGTATGAAAATTTGAAGATATTACTTTTGGCATATCCTCTGGGTCTGTTCATCAATCTGTCATCTGTCATCTCTCTATCAAGATTACCTGTTTGGAATGCAAAACAAAATGACCATACTCTACTGAGATATCATTGTCAAGGTCGAATCTTTATTTTTAGAGATACTCTAATGAGACTAATAGTTCTTATGTTTTTCTTTTCTTTTGATATATGAAACCCAGGATTGATAGACAACAAGTAGAATAAGGGATCCTGGGGGTACTGTTGGGGAGAGAGAGGCACAAGGGAGCTAATAGCAAGGGGTTCAAGAAAGAAGAAAATGTTCTGAAACTGATTAGAGTATCACTTATACAACACTGCTTGATGGGATTAAACTATGGAATATATATATATATATATATAATGTTTAGAAAAACATAAAGCAACCACTATACTGTTTAAAGACTTGCAACCACCCTCTAATGACAGATATGTTTAAAATGTGTTTTGTCTAGAATAAGCTCTACGATATAAGAACTGGAATCCTGATAGTAGTACCCTTGGTATTACTGTATGGTTTAAAATCAGGAAAGGCATACATCAGGGTTGTGTCCTCTAACTATACTTGTTAAATCTGTATTCTGAGAAACTGATCAGCTGGATAATATGAAGAAGAATGTAGCATCAGTATTGGAGGAAGGTTTATTAACAGTGTGCAACATGGCAATGACAAGCCCTGCTTGCTGAAAGTGGGGGAGACTTGAAGCACTTGCTGATGAAGATCAAGGGTTTCCAGCTTCATGACGGATGTAAAGAAAAACAAAATTTTCGCAAATAGAAAATGAGATAACATCATGCTAAATGGAGAAAAAGTAGAAGTTGTCAAGGATTTTGTCTTGCTTATGTCCATAATGAATGTTCATGGAAGCAGCAGTCAAGAGATCAAGGTTTAGGGCATCAAGTAAATGTGTTGCACAAAACCTCTTCAGAGTACTGAAAAGCAAAGATGTAACACCGAGGACTACCATGCAACGGGACCGACCCATGTTATTTTCCATTGCCTCGTAGGCATACGAAAGTTGGACATACACCAAGGAGGACTAGATGCAGTTGAAGACAAGGAAGACCAGAGAACACAAGACTGAATCTTATGTACCTTAGGGATATTGTCAGGACAGACCAGGATTGCTTGGAAAACATCAGGAAAGACAACATGCTCGATAAAGTAGAAAAGCAGCAAAAAAAAAGAAAAAGGAGGAAGACAAGACCCTAAACGAGATAGATGGATACCTTAGCCGCAACAATCCTCTCAGGCGTAGAAACAATAATGCAGATGGAACAGGACTGTGCAGTGTTTTCTTCTGTTGTTCATAAGATTTGGATCCAACTCAAAGGCAACCGACAACAACAGTGGTAATAGTTTTTTATTTACCTATAAAGTACAGAAACAGAAACTATAAAGCACAACTCTGATAGTTTATGACTTGCTAATTTGGTGGCTGCTTTCATCTATAAAGTGATTATATAAAGTTAGAACACCAGTGTACATGTCTACAAGGAATTTAAGGATGTAAAAGAAGTCTTAAAAAAACTTGTGGGTTAGAATTGTATTTTGGAAATCTTGAATAGAGAAGATTGTAAGGAGATGGGAAATTGCTTTCAGACATGTTTCTCAGAAAGAAATGAATAAAAATAATATTGATGCATTTAGTATTTAAGATGCATGGAATCTTGCACAGAGGTGAAAAAAAAAGCTTTCTCAAATTCATCCATCCATTAAATCATAGCCCTGGGATTCAAACTGATGCAGTCTAATACCAGAGTCTCTATTCTTGCAGGGGATAGAGACAGAGGAATTTAAAAATTGTCCAGGGAAAATTAACCAAAAACCACAATGTTAGCAGAACTAGTGACTTCAAACTGAAAATATCTAAGAGGCTGCAAAAGAGTTGGGGATCTCAGAGCAGTGTTGCTTACTACAGTGAGAATTTAGAAATACAGGAATATGTCTATTAATACACAGGTGTGCTTCTATTCATAATAAGACTGATGATTCATGTAAACTATTAAATCTATAATATAGCAGTTAGGATATAAAGCACATTTTTGGTGGAGAAATCATTTAATTCATAATGTGAACAATGGTAATAGTACTCAAATTTAAAGCGCAATTATACTCGTGGGGAGGCCAGGATGCAAATATATACCGTAAAAGCAAAACAAGACAAAGTTACTGCCTTCTCACCCCATCCCTCTCACAGTGACCCTCTAGAAGAGGGTAGACCTGTTCCTGTGGGTCTCTGTTTTCCAGCCTGTACTTGTTGACAGGGGTATAAAGTAGACCTGAGGGAGCAAGTTGCATACACTTGCTGAATACCTTCATGAAAGTGAAGGCCCTTTCAGGTTCCCTTCCAGATTATGCTTCTGGGATTAGACATTTATTGGTGGTTGGTTTTGTGTTTTAATGTGCTGTGTGTGTGAGTTGCTTTGTTTTGTTTTGTGTTTTCCTTTCTTGTGTCCTTGGTCACAGTACTGATGAATGACAAGATCTCTCATCTCCTATCATCAGACATGCCTCCTCACTTTTAAAGTGACTGACAGTTTTGTTTACATATACAAATCAGTAGAGAGGTTTTTCCTGCATTCAACTATTGAGTCAAATGTTATTTTACGCTAATTTCTAATGGAGATATAGATGAGAACATTGCAAAACTCCTGGGCTAGTAGCATCAGAGCAAACCTGTAAAAGTTGCTTTATGTGTTTCATACAACAGAGAACATACACAGTGTGAAAGATGGCCTCCTGTAGCTGCATCTCCCACACAGGCTCCCACTTCTTAAACTGGTGATACGTTCCTTTTGACTTCCTCTGCTTGCCTTATACTAAATTTAGGGAAAGAGCATTTTAAGCCACTTCTAGTTCTTTCCTAGCTTTTGTTTAGTAACAACAATAAACATAATACTATGTGTCATTTACAGAGAGATACTGAAAAACAGGTTAGGGAGAGCTATTTCTTACTTGTTCTCTTGACATATAATTCACATAGTGTACAACCCAACCGCTCAATCGCGTTAACAGCTGCGGTGCCATCATCCCCACAATTGTAGAACATTTTCTTCTTTCTTGTGCTTATTGTTTGTAACTCCCGTTTTCCCCTCACTTCCCTGCGCTGTCCCTAGGTAATTGTCAACCCAGATACTGTTACTGTAGATTTGCCAATCCCCACCCTGATTTATTTCATTTTCACAAAAGGGTTGAGCAGGAGATATGGACAGTGGTTGGCATGACATACCTGAGGGGAAAACACTGAGTCACAAAGTACATATTGAAGGCTGTTAGAACCAGAACGCCTGAGACGCTAAAGCTTAGCTTACTTGCACTTGATCAAAATATAATCCATCAGGTCATTTTCTTTTTCTTTTTCTTTTTTTTTTTTGGGGGGGGGGGGAGCATCACTGCTCTCCGGTGGTGGGAGTAGGAGGCCCAGCCCCACTGCTGGAATTGAACCTCCATCCCAGTGGGCCGCAGTCCCGCGCACAACCACTACGCCACAGGGGATCAGCCCTTTTACTAGTTTTTTGGGTTTTTTTTGCCATCATGTCATTTTTCATTTCAACTTTAAAATGGAACTTTCACGTAAGTAGACGTTGATCAGAACGAATCAGACAAAAAGTTCTTGGGACCGATTCTGTCGACAATGCTATTCTCTACAGCTCCTGTTCTTTTTCATAGCGGCTCCTACCTGCATCCCTGCACTTTGCTCTCTCCTCTTGAAACACCTTTCTCCTTTCTCCCTCCCTGGCCCTTTCTGGATCCCTCCCTCTCTCTATTGTCTTCCCTCCATTCCCTTTGTCCACCCTTTCCTCTCTCCTTCTAGACGCCATCTCTCTAATTCTTCGTGACATGTTTTAATTATACACACACCCACACAAAATTACAATTTGGAGTTTTTTTATAGGTGGTTTATAATTGTGAAGAAATGATCATTTGAAGAAATATGACAATATAAATGTCCATAAAGTTTCAATTCCCACTGAACACAGTGGTTGATAGAATGTACCAGAACTAAATTATAAAACTCAGACTGCACAGCATTGCACCACGTGAGCCCTACGTGGTTATGGAGAGGGGGCCTCACAGCCATTCGGAGCCTCTTAACACTGAGCACACATCCTGGGACTGAGAGTCGACCTGTGGAAGATACACCATCAGCGCGTGTTGGGGACTCCCGGACATCGGAGACCAGGGTGGTGGGAGAGGTAGGACTAGTTCTGGGTGGTGTTCTCCTTGACTTTAGCTTCTGCACCCTCTTAAGCTTTGGCCAACATGCAGGTCTGGATTTTCCAGTCAATGGCTTTAGCCAGGGGTGGCGGCGGCATGACATCCCTGACCCGCTGGTGCTTGTACAAAGATGTCACAAAAGAGCCGGTGGGCGTCAGGGAAGCTGGGGGGGCAGGCACACTCTAGAACGTGGACCATCTGGGGTTGCCGGGGTGACAATCGGCCCTGCTTTCTATGGCGCCGGGGTTGATGACGGTAGTGCTGAAGAAGCCATTCTAAGGAAGCTGCCCTTGGATATGTACTAGGGAGTAAAATATATTTGTTGAGCCATGCTCAAACAGTGGTTTTGCCATTGTGCGTGCCACTCGATTAAACCTCAAACCAGATGCACTGCCAGCGGGTTGATTCTGACTCACAGTGAGCTTACAGAGTGGAAATATGAGTCCTGTGTCAGAGTTTCTGAATCATTAAGGATAACAATCATGCCTCTTTTGGCTCTCTTTTGATGTCTTTTCCTTCCCCACTTGGTCACCTCCAAATTCTCTACCTTTCTTTCAATATAGTAATGATGTGTTTACTTGAACACTGTTGCTTCTAGTGTGGTAACTTTCCTTTAACATTCTTCCAAAGACTTGAAGATTTGGAAATGGGTCCAATTGAATTTTCATTCAAAAAATTGCTACAAGCTTCGATCTAAAAATGGCATAGCAGAGTATCTATTTTCTTTCATGTGCTGTATTGAGACTCAGATAAGTTTGTAAGTGAGCAACTTTTTTACTGACATCCACTGACCAGAGACATATTTAAACTAGTTTAGTTTGAAATAAGCCCTTGGATGTGTGAACTGAGATTCTAGTAGCAAAAGTTGTTGATGCTTTTCTACTAATACCTCACCTGGTGCTAAAGCAATCAATATATTTGAAATTCAAGTCAATTTATTGTATATATGTTCAGTTCTTAAATAAATCTTTGTATTACATTTTATAGTTTTAAAATACCAAATTCAGAGCTTCAAATTTGGCTTTATTTTCTTATAAATGTATAAGTATATACATAAGCATGATGATTTTTTTTCTTTTTAATTCTCACATTTCTGACATCTTGGGTTTCCTGGATATATTTTTGCTACTGGATGCTATTACTGCTTGCATTGCTCAAGCCTTATGAACTCCTCTTTCTGGTTAAGTTTGACTCTTTAATAAGCATTTGATTTGAAATGGAACTTGCTAATAAAAATAATTTTAGATCTCATGTAGTATTATTTTCCTCCATGTAGAGTTTTAATATTTCATTTTTACAATATTTTATTGGCACATAATTTACAACTTTGGTACAAATTTGGTACAACTGAGTAGTTCAATCATATCAAGGGGAATTGGGCAAGCATCACTGCATTTATCTTAGAGCATTCCCTGCCTCTCTGTCCATGGTTAGATCACCTTCAATATGAGTTGTGCAATCATAATCCATTCTAGTGCTCTCTCCCACCATGATTTCATGATTGATGGTAGGATTTTAGTCCAAAATAATACAAGATTTCCCACTTGAAAAGAGCCCTTGATTTACACAATTTTCCTCCAAGACCTACAAATTCATCAATACCTTATCTTACTCTCTTTTCTTCTTGGCATGAGAATGCATCACAAAGCAAAAGCAGCCCCAAGTATAAGGCACATTGCTCTTTCAGTGTTCCCTCAGATCTCAACCTATTCATCTCTCACTATCATATTATTTATTAGTATGTTCTAAGAAGCAACAAGAGCAAAATAAGGCATTTTTTTCCAGGTGTTTTTGTTGTTGATAGTGAGAGGATTGGTTTCCCCTAATAAAATCATTGATTCCAAGAAATTAGTACATATATAGTTTAATATATAAAACATGATACCAAATTATTAAATAATATTATTCAAGTATAATATGGTACCAGTGACATCAAGTTTAGAGGAAAGTATTCAACAGCCCAAAGATTATAACAATGAATTTCTTTTCATTTATTTCTTTTTTCAAAAATAATTATTAATAGTCAATTGTGATATAAAAGTCAGATTATTCAAGGGGAAGTTAATAGACAAGCTATAATTCCAAAATTGTTACCAAATAGCTCATGGACAGCAACTTAGCTGTGGCTTTCTAAATATAAATAAGAAATTTAAAATTGAAGAATTTCAAGAACCCTTCAACTGTAATATTAAAAACATGAATCAAACTAATTGAAAATGGACATAAAGATATGCATCAGAGTAAAAATTCATATATAAAATGCAAAGATTAATTATTTAGGTGCTAACCAATTTGTTGGTGGTCTGAACACATCCAGTGGCTTCAGGGGAGAAAGATCTGCTACTCAAAGAATTTCAATCTAGAAAACCATAAAAGAGAGTTTTACTCCATCACATGGGGCTGCGAATAGTCAGGACCTAATGGACAATACTTAACAATGACTTTTGGATCACCTCCTAGTTTGTCAACAAGAAAAAGAACATACTCTAAAAGATATGTCCTTTATGGAATTTTTAAATCCTGCTCACAATGAATTGGATTAAAAGTTTTCAACAGTTTATAATAAGGTGCGTTAGTCCTAGTAGACTAGAAAAAACAAATTCATAGATATTCATATGAGAAGACGAAAGAGGTTTATATGCAAGAACAATTGAATATTGAGAAAACATCCTAGCCCAGTTCAGATCAAGTCCTTAAGTCTGATATTAGCCCAGATGTCTGATACCAATCTATAAAGTCCTCTTCAGACTCATGAAACACATGAAATAATGCCAAATGCAGGAAGATCACAGACCAGTGAGTTGGAAGATTTCTGGATCCAGAGGGATTTGAAACTTCTTAGTGCTGGCAGGGGTCTGTCTATACATGGCTTTGGCAGCTCCAGAGCTCTGGTTGAAACAGGGAAAGTCACCCTGTTGAACAGAGCAGTAGCTTCAGGAGGGTCGCACCTGGAGTATTGAGGGAGCAGGGGACATCTGCCTAGCCAGACTGATCAGTGGAATCAACCCTGGAGATCAGCGGGGTGACAAATGTCAGCGTTAGATTATCCTTACTGACTTGAAAGTATTCATAGGCTATATCCCTTTTTGTGTGTTTCTTGATATAAGATAGGCAGGATAAATAATCCCGAGGTCAAAATAATGGGACCAATGGTTCTGGGGAACAAAAAAGAGGAGGGGAGGGTGGGGGAAGGAGAGGGGAGTCAACAAACCCAGAGACAAGGGAACAGCATGAGATCTAAAATCAATGGCAAGGAGATCATAGAATGCCTGGTGGGGTTTCAACAAGTACAATGGAGTTGAAATTTATATAAATAAATAAATAAAATGTACAATTTGACAGAAAAAAATAGTTATCAGTGATCTAGCTCAGAAACAATAGAATCCACATTGAAGAAACACACCAGCCTGGGTGATCACAAGGTGCCTAGGGTATCATGTACCAAGCACCAAAGGACAAAGAAATCATATTATTGTGTGCTCACCTTCCGGAGATGATCACTGAAGACAAATGGGTGCATAAGCAAATGTGATGAAGAAGGCTGATGGTGCCAGGCTCTCAGACAATGTAGCATCTGGAGTCTTAAAGGCTTGAAAGTAAACAGGTGGCTATCTAGCTCAGAAACAACAAAGCCCATAAGGAAAAAGCAAAACAGCCTATGTGAGCATGAGGTGTCGAAGAGGTTGGGTATTAGGCATCAAGGAACAAAAAACCATATCATTGTGAATGTGGGGGAGTACAGATTGGGAACCAAAGCCCATCTGTAGGCAACTGGACATTTTCTTATAGAAGGGTATCGGGGAGGAGATGAGTCAATCAAGGTTCAGTGTAGCAATGATGAAACATACAACTTTCCTCTAATTCTTAAATGCCCATCCCCCACTATCATGATCTCAATTCTACCCTACAAATCCGGCTAGACCAGAGGATGTACAATGGTATAGATAGGAACCAGAGACATGGGGAATCCAGGACAAATGATCCCTTCAGGACCAGTAGTGAGAGTGGCGATACTGGGAGGGTGGAGGGAGTGTGGGGTAAAAAGGAAAAACCAATTACAAGGATCTATATATAACCTCTTCTCTGGGGGGCAGACAACAGAAAAGTGGGTGAAGGGAGATGTCAGGAAGTGTAAGATATGACAAAATAATAATAACTTATAAATTATCAAGGGTTAATCAGGAAGGAGAGAGTAGGGAGGGAGGAGATAAAATGAGGACCTCATACCAAGGGCCCAAGCAGAAAGCAGATGTTTTGAGAATGATAATGGCAACAAATATACAAACATGCTTGACACATGGATGTATGTATGAATTATGATAAGAGTTGTATGAGCCTCCAATAAAATGAAAGATTTCACATTGCATTGATCCATAATCAACATTCATGGGAGAGACCAAATGGTGCCTTGCATTTGATAAATATACTGCACAAGATCTTTTTAAATTATTGAAATGCAAGGATGTCACTTTGAGCACCAAGGTCACTTTGATTCTTCCAAGTTAGTTTCATTCAATTTAAATCCTTTTAAAACTTGGGTTTTATATAAAGTAGATCAAAGAAGAGTTGGTGCATTCAATTATGCATTTAAATTATAAATTTATATTAAGTGAAACTATAATTTAAATTTAAATTATGCAAAACCAATACATACAAACAATGAATTTTAAATAATATTCTTTTTTTATTTTGGTTTGCTTTATTTGGCATCACTGCCCTCTGGTGGTCATGGGAGCTACCCAGCCTTGCTCCCAGAGAGCTGCTGCTGGATTTGAATGGACCTAGCCAATGGACCTCAGTCCTGCACTCAACCACTACGCCACTGGGGCTCAGCCAAAATAATATTCTTAACTTGAAGAATATTAAAAGTGTTATGGAATGATAAAAGAAAAAAACAAATCTGTCTTGGAAGAAGTACAGTCTGAGTGTTTCTTAGAGGCAAGGATGGTAAGACTTCATCGCATGTGTTTTATACATACCAGGAAAGACCAGTCCCTGGAAAAAGGACATCCTGCTTGGAAAGGTAGTAAGGTGGTAGAAAAGAGTAAGATCCTTAATGAGATGAACTGCCCTGGTGACTGCAATAATGGGCTCAAGTAGAACGATTGTGAGGCTGACACACCACCGGGCAGTGTTTCAGTCAGTGTACATAGACTTTGACAGCACCTTAAAACAATTCAGAGTGTGATTTGCTCCTGACTTAGTACTAAGCCTCAAACTTTTACAAGTTTGTAATAAGATGATTATAATTTGACACTGCCATAATATCCATAACACAATTCTGTGTATCATAAAATGTTGATTTATGATACATTGTTATTAAATAATAATGAACATAAGTCTGGTTATTCTACCAAGAAAATTTGAGAGGCATTGCACTGAGAATCCACTAGATATATTTTGTTTTTTTTAATTTTTGTCCTCTCCCCCCATTCCCCCAACTAGATAAACTTTCAAACTAAGTCAACTTCCATCAATTTTTAGTATTACTGAGTGATTCAATGCCTTATTGGAACTTGCTCTTTCTTCTTGAAAAAATAAATTATGGTAAATAATGCTTCTTGAATGTAATAGATGAGGACCTAGATAGCGGTGAGATACAAATACCCAATGTAAATATCTAATTTGGTCCCTATATTGACTATCATTGCACTTGATCAATTAGTTGGATGACCCCATTGCTCAGTGATTCATGATTTTGGATACACATAATTTTGAAACTTACATCTTGAAGTCTACCACATTACAGCTACCAAAGTCACTTAATCTCTAGGAACAATTATAAAAATTGTCCTTTTTCTGTATGCACACACCTGACCATTTAATTTCGGAGTTCCTCCCACCATGAAAAGGAGTCTTTCCTTCTAGTGCTTCTATCTAGGCTAAATTTTTAAGTTTATCTGGCTAATAAAATGCAGCAGAGGTGATGACGTGCATTTCTGAATTTAGAGCAAGAGAAGCCTCATTCTTTTGCCTCACTCTTTTGAAACCAATAGCCACCATACAAACAAGCCCACGCTAGCCAACTGGATTGTGAGAGATTATTTGAAGCAAGATAAGATCACGCAGAGCAAACAGTCTCAGTGGAGGCTGTCCAAGACTGGTCCATTTCAGAAAGAACCCAAGCAGCAAAAGAGCCCAACAAATATCAACAAACAGCAGGCACTTGAGCAAGCCCAAACGAAGTCAGCCCTAACTGATACCAATTCATGAGCAATGATAAATGTTTAATCTTTTTAGCCACAAAGCTTTGAGATGATTTGTTCTGCAGCCTTAGCTAACTGATGATACACTAATATCTTTAGAGGTTAAAGTAGAATTTTAAAATATCATATTTTTCACAAATGTAAAAACTTCTATAGAAATGCATTTTTGACCAAAAATATATACATGAAAGGCTGAAAATTCATCCATTTCATTCTGAAATTCTAAAGCAATTTGAGCACTGACCTCAAAAACACTATCCAATAAATGATGTTGTTGTTAATCAACCTTGATTCACAGTTCTAACTTAAATCAATTTTATTTCATGATTGAAAAGTCAAAGTCTATTTCCCACAGAGGTCAAATTTCTCCAAGAACAGTTTTCAATCTCAGCTTTCACCTGTGTCATGTTTGTAGATGGCGTACATTTTCTCAGGAATTTATTTTTTCTATTTAAGCTAATGAAATACATTAAAAAATCAGGAGCCAGATGTCTTATTTGGTGGTGATGACATCTTAAACTTGTGTTAATAAAAAATTCTAAGAAAAAAAAGACACAGTTAAATATTTAATGTCACTGTTAACCATTGTTTCCATTTCTTGGACAAACTCCTAGCATAACAAATGAAATAAACATTTCCATCACAAATACATATATTATTTCCACATGGTGTGTGTGTGTGTGTGTGCATGTGTAGGATGTGCAATTATGTTTGCTTTCGACTGAAAGGAGTTTTCAAATCTCACACACAGAGTTATTTCTATTTCATCGGGGGTCTTGCCAACTCAGAGTTTCTCACGGAAACTGGGGAGACCCACAGCAGCTTTACAACAATGCTCCTTGGAAGATTCATAGCATGCATTTAGTATTTGCAAGGTTTCTTTAATTTTTTTCAAGCACAAAGGGATGTGTCTGTCGGACACCGTGAGCTTCCCTATGGTTGCCCATCCATCTCCTCTTTCAATTCCCCAGGTTTCTTTAGTCCTTTCAAGTGAATTGTTCTTACCCCAGTAATATCTGCTCACCTCTAACCTGTCTTTGCCAAGTTCCTTTAAGCAGTCATTTCCTGGGATTTACCAGTACAATTTATATTACATCATGTTCCTGCCTCCCAGTGAGACGATTTTAGGACTATCACTCTGTAACCACATTCTACTGCAAGACCACGGTTTTCAGTTACAAAGACTGTGTAAATCACAGTGCTATTTTGCTATCTTGGGAAATTTCTTCAAATTTATTTCTGTTCTTTACAAATGTAGTGACAATGACTGCATTAAGATTGTTCTCAGAATGAGAGATATTTTAAACAAGTAGAACTTACCAAACAATAATTCAAACCTACTGCCATTGAGTTTATTTTGTCTCATAACGACCCTTTCTATGGTTTCCAAGGATGTAAGCATTGACAAGAACCATTAACCTCCTCTTATGCACACGTAGTCTCTAGTAGATTTGAACTTCTGAACTTAGAATCAAAAGTACAACCAGGGGCTCTGTGTAATAGTAGGACTTAAGTTAAAAAATCATTATTGTTAGCAAGAGTCATTGTATAGCTAATTAGTTCACAGAGAAGAACATATTTCCACAATAAAATATGGAACAAATAAGTTGATTGGCTTGTTTTCTGAAATTTATTATTTTACTAAGTAAGCTAATACAGCATTTCAAGAACAGGTGACTTCAAGAGGTAAAAGTATATTTAGAGTTCTGAGGATATTTTCTTATTCAAGAAACACTAAAACACCTTGAGATATTCATGATGTCTGTCCTACTTTCCATTGCTTTTTCAATTTCTTTGTATTGTGCAATAACTCTTCTCTATCACTCAAATTGTACACTTTATGAAATCCACCGAAATCACTGAGTTCAGTGGATGGTTCTGCTATTTTCTTCCTCAGATTTTCCACAACAAAAATTGGCAAATACAAAAAAATTTGGCAAATACACTTGAGAATTTTCAATACTGTGTATTAATGACATCATTATTGAGAGATGCATGATTATTAACTACTTGATGTGTGCCAGAAAAGGATCTCTCATAGCACAAGGGTATGCACTCAGGGGCTAACCAGAAAGTTGGCAATTCAAAGCTTCCAGAGACTCTATGGGAGAGAGGTGGCATCACCTGTTTCCCTAAAGATAGCAGCCTTAATAACCCTATAGGGAAGTTCTACTCTATAAAATCTGATCAGGATCAGTCAGAACAAATTCCATGACAAGGATTTGTTTTCTTTGTTACTTTATTTGTCCTGGGTATGTGCCCAACAAGGCTGTCTTACATTTGTGATTGCTGTTGTTTAGTGTTCTTAAAACTGTTCTGACTTATGCACAGCAGAACAGAGTACTGCCCAGCCTTTCACCAACACACAACTGTTGTTGTGTTTGAGGTCATGGTTGCAGCCTTTGTGTCAATCCATGCCCTTGACAGTTTTTCTCTTGCTAGTCTACTTAAGCAAACATGAGGTCTTTGTTCAGAGACTGTTTTCTCACATGTCTAAATTACAGCCGATGACATTTTGCCATTGTCACTTTCAAGGAACATTCCAACTGTAGTTCTTCCAAGACATATTTGCTTGTTCTTCTGGATGTCTATGGAACTTTCAACATTCTTAACAAATACATCAATTCTTTTTCAGTCCTCTGTATGCGATGGCCATCATTCACATGTATGTGAGACAAATACTGTGGCTTCAGTCAAGCATACCTTACTCTCCAAAATATCATCTTTTTTTCCACCAACTCTTTAAGGATTTACCCAATACAATATACTGTTTGATATCTGAACTGTTGTTCCCAGAGGACTGATTGTGGATGCAAGCAAAATAAAATCCTTGCCAACTTCATCTTTTTATCTGTTTAGTGTGATAAACCTATTGAACAAGCCAGTTGCGAGGACTTTGGTTTTCTTGGTGATGAGTTGTAATACATAATGAAGGTTGTGATCCTTAATCTTCATTATCAATTACCTCAGTCCACCTCACACACAGAAAACAGCATTGTGTTGCTAATAAGACTTCCTCCAATCCTGATGCTCCGTTCCTTTTCATATAATACATTTTCACATGACACAAGTAAACATAATTCTGGTATAATATGCTTTGAGTCAAGACCCAAATTCTAAATACAGTTTGAACTTCTGGCTGTTGCATGTCAATGATCTGCTACAACTATTAAATTTTCTTCAGAAGATTTGTATTTTCCTCAGCCGATATTTGCTTCAAAAATCCTACTCTATCCTTAAGGGTCACTGTGTGTTGGAATAGACTGGCTAGCATTCAATTCCATATAGTTCCTCTACCAGAAGTTATATAGAAAAGACGGTGTCACGTTAGCTTTTTCAGTCTGCCTTCTTTTCAGTAAGTGCATTAAGTAGCTGAGCCCTGGTGACATAGTGGTTATTCATTGGGCTGCAAGTTCAAAGCACCAGCCACTCTATGGCTTAAAGGCAGGGTTTTCTCCTCCAGAAAAGAGTTACAGTACCTGAAACCCACAGAGGCAGTTCTACCCTGTCCTACAGGTTCACAATGAGTTTGGGCAACTCAATGGCAGTGAGCTTGCTTATGGTAAATGTTGTAGCCGAGACTCTATGCTACAGTGTACTAATTGTTCCTCCTTTTTACTTCCATATACTTTCACAGTGGAGACATGTACCGGTGGGTTTAATCAGTTAAAAGACATTAGATTGCTTTAATATTTCTGGTGATTATAAATATAGTTACTATGAAAATTCATATTCAGGTTCTCTTGTCTCTATGGTGATTACCTGGGAGTCATTTGATAAATGTGGTGGTTATGTTATTTCCTCTTGAATCTGTGTGAAAGTAGGGAGTCAGATATTAATCAAATATAGCCATCTTGCTAGGGACTCTGTGAAACATTCTTTTTAAAAAGTTTGAAAAAGCAGAGATGACTCAAGAAGCTAAAATCTGGAATTCCTTAGAGAATGGAAATTACCTACTTCACCCTGATATTTCAGAGGGAAGGATCACCATAAAGAAACACTCGCTCTGCTGAGCCCCAGTGGCATAAGTGGTTGAGTGCGGGACTGTGGCCTGCGGCCTTGGTGGTTCAAATCCAGCGGCGGCTCTCAGGAGCAGCACTGGGTAGCACCCACGACCACCAGAGGCAGTGATGCCCAAAAAACAAACAAAAAAGAAACACTCGCTCTCCAGCTTGGGACTAGTTTGCAGCATGTGTCAGTCTGGGTAGGCTAGAGGAACAAATTTCATAGGCATGCATATAGATATAGGGAAAAGGTTTATATACAAGAGGTACAGGACATTAAGCCCAGTCCAGTTCAAAGTCATAAGTCTGATATTAACCCACATGCCCGAAATCAGTCTATAAAGTCTCCTTCCGACTCACAAAGTCATAGATCAATGGGTACAGAATCCCGATGCTGGCAGAGGTCTCCACATGGCTCCTCGCTTCCAATGCTCAGGGGTCCATCAACAGCAGAAGCAACTCACTGCTGGCAGAGGTCTCCATGTGGCTGCCCCAGCTTCAGAGGTTTGGCTCCATCAGGGTTAAGCCATGTGGTCTCTCTGCTGGCTCCCCCAGCTTCTCGGACGCTGCCACCTTGTCTGTGATTCATCTTCTCACAGACTAACTCCCAACAACTGGGGAAGATAGCTTCTCATCTTCATGAGGGAAATATCACGAAATTTCCCAGAAGTCTCAGGAGAAAGCCATGCTCACATAGAGGCATCATTGGCTACTCAATGACTATCCCCAGATTAACAGGCTAGACTCCACCCCTACATTTCAATCATAAAATTAACATAAGCACATGACTGCCACACAGCAAGATGGCCAAACACACCAAGAAGGTTGGGATGGTGGGCAAATACAAGACGTGTTATGGTGCCTCCCTCAGAAAGGTGGTGAAGAAAATTGAAATCAGCCAACATGCCAAGTACACTTGCTCCTTCTGCGGCAAAACCAAGATGAAGAGACATACCTTGGGCATCTGGCACTGTGGTTCCTGCATGAAGACAGTAGCCGATGGAGCCTGACCTACAATACCACCTCTGTCCTCACAGTCAAGTCCGCCATCAGAAAACTGAAGGAGTTGAAAGGCCAGGAGGAGCTCCACTCTCTGAAACATATCTGGCCTGTAATAAATGGGTTAATTTACATAACGATTAAAAAAAGAAAGAAACTCTCAAGAAGCTGTAAGTTTTATGCTACCATAACCTGATGCCTGAAAAGCCACCTCTCCTCACAACAATCAAGTCCTCCGAGAAAGGAGAAAAGGTGAGCTGATAAAGTTCTTTATATCCACCCTTAACACCACAGAGGACTATAGCATGTTCACCGAACATTCTGGAGGATTGTCAATTCTGTGCTGAGTAGAGTTAAATACGATTGGACTCGGGCAGAGGAATTTTCAGAATCTTGCCTCCTAGGATTGAGAGGTTGAGAGTTCACAGCCCACTCATTTCATCTCAGGTAGTTAGGACAGACCCATATCAACTGAGAGTTATTCTGAACTCAGGACTGGATTTTGGAAACATTCTCCCAGAATTACAGGGGGACAGGAAAGAATTAGGTGAACCTGTGTCAGGGCAAAATTAGTTTGACCCTCATTTTCTCTAGACTGAGGGTTTAAAAAGGTACCCATCTAACTGTCCCTTGCCTTATGCATAAAGCAAAGTAATTTAAGAGACCCTGGAACCTGCTTTAATATAGTCAATGAATATATTGGAAGTGGATGAGTTCACAATATCTTGGATATTCTCTTCTCTCCCCATTAGTTTTGGTTGTATTGATCAATGCATTCCCTGAAAACTCAGGAACTAACATTGAAACCAGGATCTTCACCTAGACAGTACTTGTGTTGCTTTCCACCATCAGCCTCTGTTTGAAATGGGTTAGTGTCAAATGACCTAGCCACCCTTGAATCTTCATATTCTAGAATAGATTACAAAACACTGGGATTTCTGTTCAAAGAGATCAATATGAAATGACTATGTCTAAGAGCCAGTGGTAAATCTCTGTGCACATGCAAAAGCAAGAGAAAAATGAATAAATTGAGATGTGAATACAGAGAATTTCTTCAAAGAAGAGAAAGCTTTAGAAAATAATATGAGGAAGTTTACAGGAATGCTTTAAATGAATGAAGAGACTTTTCAGAGTAAATATAGAAAAAGCAGTAGTGATGCTAGAACCCAGATGAATCTGATAAATTGAAAGCCTAGGAATAAATCAACAACTCCAAAAAGGAATTTAAAAGGCAAACACTAAGAAATTATAACTGGACATTTTTTTATTTAATCATTCAACTGGGGGCTCGTACATCACTTTTCACCACACATAGGTCAATACATACTTACATATACTGTGCCAAGCATGCCCACATGCCTGCCCTCGTCAACATTCTCCCAACATCCGCCATTCCACTTGGGCCCTTGATATGAGCTGCTCTTCCTTCCTCCTCCGCCCTTTGTCCCCTCTCCCTCCATCCTCATTACTCTGCAAATCATTATTGTTTTGTCATATCTTATACTGCCTGACAGCTCTCCCTGCCCACTCCTTCCTATGTCTGTCCTCCACATAGGAGACAGTCTGCAGATCCCCACAGCTGGATCCCCCTCTCCACCCCACTCTCCCTCCACCCATTTGGCAAATCCACTCCCACCACTGATCTCCAGGAGTTCATCCACCTGGGGTGTCCTGTGTTTCCAGCTCCCATCTCCTCCAATGCACCTCCTGCAGTCTAGCTGGACCTGCAGGGCCGAGTTGAGACCATGATGATTGAGGGGAGGAAGCCTTCAGCAAAGAGAGGAAAGTTTTCTGCTTCATTGCTTTTAAATCATTTTATTGGGGGCTTATTTATCATTTATCACAATACATACATATGCATATACATACATATACTGTGCCCATCTAACTGTCTCTGTGCACAAAGCAAAGTAATTTGCATTACTGTGCATTACTGTGCTCTGTTTGAAATGGGTTAGTGTCAAATGACCTAGCCACCCTTGAATCTTCATATTCTAGAATAGATTACAAAACACTGGGATTTCTGTTCAAAGAGATCAATATGAAATGACTATGTCTAAGAGTCAGTGGTAAATCTCTGTACACATGCAAAAGCAAGAGAAAAATGAATAAATTGAGATGTGAATACAGATTATTTCTTCAAAGAAGAGAAAGTTTTAGAGAAAGTCCCTTCACCTGCCTGCTGTTGTCATCATTCTCTAAGTCTCTGCTTTTCCACTTGAGCCCTTGATTTTAGCTTCTCATTCCTTCCCCTCCCCATTGTTCCCTCCCCTACCATGCCTCATTACTTTATAAATTATTATTTTGTCACATTTCACCTTGTCAATGTCTCCCCTCATGATGACATGACTGTCCTCCAGATAGGAGGTAATGTGGAGGTCCTTGTGATTGGCTCCCAGTCTCTACTTGACCTACCCTCCACACATTCGATAACTCCACTCTCACTACTGGCCCATCTTCCCTGGTTTCCCCAAATTTCCAGTTCAGTTGGATTTGGAGAATTTGGATGATGACAGTTGGGAGGTGGAAGCCTTCAGTAACTAGAAAAAAGTTGTTTGTTTCATCGCTACTTCACTGCATCCTAACTGGCCCTTCTGCTCCCCATGACTCCTCTTTAAATTGCCCACAAATGGGCCTTGGATCCCCACCCTGGTCTCCCCCTCATCTGTAGTGATGTGCTTCGTGTTCTTTGATGCTTGATACCCGCTCCCTTCAACCCCTCTTGATCACACAGGCTGGTGTGAAGAAGTGTGTTTTTTCCATGTGGGTTTTGCTGCTTCTGTCCTAAATGGCCACTCATTTATCTTCAAGCCTTTAAGACCCCAGATGCTTTGTCATTTGGTAACTGGGCACCTTCACCTTCCTGAACTCTGTTTACCTCTGTACCCACTTGTCTTCAGCAATCCTATCAGGAGGGTGAGCACATATTGATATGATTTTGGTTGTTTGATGCCTGATACCTGATTCAACACCTCATGGTCGTATAGCCTACTGTGCTTCTTTTACAGTGGACTTTGTTGCTCCTGAGCTAGATGGCTGCTTGTTTACCCTCAAGCCTTTAAGACCCCAGAAGGTATATCTTTTGGATAGCCAGGCACCATCAGCTTTCTTCACGACTCTCATGCCCCCCACATGTCCTCAGTGAGCACCTCAGGAAGGTGAGCACTCAGTGCTATTTTTTTTTCTGTTTGATGCCTGTGACCTTATCCTTTCAACACCTCAAGGCCACACTGGCTGGTGTGGGCATTGGCTTCGTCTCAGATAGATGGCCTTTTGTTTATCTTCAGGCTTTTAAGACCCCAGACACTGTATCCTTAGATTGCTGAGCGCCATCAGCTTTCTTTACCACCCATAAATTGCTCATGCACCAGTTTTACTTCATAGATTGTATTGAGCCAGTGAGCATCGTGAAATACTAGATTCCCAGAACAAAGTGTTCTTGCATGGAGAGAGCACCTGGATGAGAGCCCAATGTTCATTTGCTTCCTTAGTACTGATCCTATAAATATATGTTCTTAGATTTATTCCATCCTTATCATAAAAAAATTAGATTTATGTATGCATACACCTGTGTTTAGACTTCTGCAAGTGTCCCTTGCCTTCTAGTTCTTTCCTCTATTTCCTTCTATCTTCCCCCTGTCCCACCATCATGCTCTGCCTAAATTTGAGTTTCAGTACTTCCTCTCAGTTACTTAAGCCAGACCAGACCTCCCACACCCTCCTTGCCACTGATTCTGGACCACTTGTTCCCCCCGTCCATGAGCCTGTCCATGTCCCCTTTCTCCCTTCCAGTATGCCCCCCCAGGATCTAGCAGACCCATTACTCTCTCCTCCTGACTGTTCAACCATGAGTGCTCCCTTCTTGATTCAGTTCATTTGGGGGGGTTGGGTCAGTCCTAATGGCTTATCCACCATGTGACTGCTAAAATGTCCTTTTTCACTGTCTGTTTCAGTAGCAGACAGTGTGACTTATCTTGTTGCTTGCTCAGTCCTCTGAGCATCACGTGCCAACATGGGGACGGGGTCAGCTCTCATTCTCTTCCTCCCTTCTTGCCTTTCTCCCTCTGGGTGTGGCATGCTGGCTCCTCCCCCAACCTGTTCTCTGCCATGCCCACTTCCAGGGAGAGGGTCAATCTGGCTCTGGTTGTGTCTGGCCCTGTAGCTCTCTCTTTTCATGCGTTCTTCTCTGTGTCCATGCTGTCCTCATGGTTGACTTCAAGGTGGGATCTGCATGCCCACCCCAGTCTCTGTGGAGACAAGACTGGTTCTCTCCCTCTGTGTGGGTGAGTGCCCTGGTCCCTCTGTTATCCTTTCACTTTTGAACTCCCTTTTTCTCCACCACCCCCCTCCGTCCTTCTCCCATTACTGTGTTGCACCCAGCATGTACCCAAATTTCCATCAACAGACAAATGGATCAGAAAACTGTGCCACATACATACAATGGAGTATTGTGTTCCTAAAATGCAGTGAAGAAAGCATGAATCACATTGTCACAAGGGAGAAATGGAGAAAATCATGCTAAGTGACATTAAGTCAAGCACAAAAGGACGAGTACAACATGAGTCCGCTGAGATAAGCTTAAAAATGGCGGAGGGGGGGGCATAAGGGTAAAGCCTGGGGTGAGGTCCAGCAAGAAACTATGGCAGAGGCCAAACCCAATCCAGAGATATGTAAAGCAGCCAACTAAAAGAGAGGGGGGAAAGTGAGGAAAGAAGAAAGAGAGAGAGAGAGAGAGAAAGAAAGAAAGAAGGCATGAGTAGGGGGGAGTAGGGCACTAGTCCATCAGGGGAGGGTACTGTTTATATCTCTACAAGAAAGGGAGAGGGAGCGACCAGGCTTCAATCTGATACAACATGTTGTGAATACAACATACCCACATGTACCAGGGAACCAATAGGCCCTAATCTCAACAATGTGGACCCCACCCCCTTCAGAAGAATGAACTTCAGAGGATTGCACTGGGGCTACAGCATGGGGAGAGAGATGCATTGGATCAGAGCAAAAAAGAGAAATGAAAAGGGATGGAGAGGGAGGAGAGAACATCCTGGCCCACCCAGCCTTGTGGACGATGTTTCTGCACAGAGCAGACAATGTAAGAGGAGGACCATACGGGGCATTCCTCACTGAAACGTGGTCTGCAGTGGACAGTACTGGAGACAGAGTGCAGGAACAGTGCACTCTGGTCTGACCCCTTTACACAGGGATGAGAAACTACAGGAAAGTAGCAGGGGAGCAGGGTGATGAAATCCCTGGGGGAATACCCAAAACTTTGGAGACAGAGGATGTAATCCATTCAGATGTGACTAGAAAATACTCATAAAGGCCAACAAACAAACCTTGAACTATTTATAGACTTTTCCACTTTTGTCAGAGGCTTCCTTCTTGTTATTGTTATTTAGTTTTTATTGTCATAATTGTTTTTTTGGTTTTTCACTTCATTTGCTGTTTCATTTGGCCTTGCCTGAGTTTTGCCCTTGCTAATGTATCTGCATGTCTATCTAGATAAAATCAGCAGGAAAAATAATATCAATGATTTGGGGGTGGAGTAAGGGAGAAGAGGAGGTAGGAGAAAGGAAAGACGGGAAGCTTGGGGGGCAGGGCATGGAACTAATCCAGGGACAGGGAACAAGTGAATAAAATCAATGGCAGAAAAGTCATAAGATGCCTAGTTGGACTTAATTAAGAACAACGTAGCAGCAAGGAATTACTAAGCCTGAATGAAGGCCAAACATGATGGTGGGACAAAGGAGGTCAAAGAAAAGAGAGGGAAGAACCAGGAGGCAAAGGACATCTATAGAGGTCTAAATACAGGCATGTACATATGTAAATTATATATATATATATGGAATAGAACTATGTGATCATATCTACATGCTAAGAATTAAGGTTTCAGTTGGACATTGGACCTCTACTCAAGTACTACCTCAATACAAGAACACTTTGTTCTAATAATCTGGCATTCTGTGATGCTCACCTTCCCAACACAATCACTGAAGATGAAATGGGTGCATAAGCAAATGTGGTAAAGAAAGCTGATTTGCTTCACTATCAAAAGATATGTCATCTGGGGTCTTAAATGCTTGAATATAAACAAGCAGCCATCTAGCTGAGAAGCAACAAAGCCCACATAGAAGAAACACACCAATCTGTGGACCATGAGGTGTCGATATGATCAGGTATCAGGTATATAAGACCCAGAACAAAATCATACCCAATGTGAATGTGCAAGGGGTGGAGCATGGAGAGGAGACACAATGCCTATCTGTAGACAATTGGAAATCTCCCAAAAGAGTCACAGGGAACAGATGAGCCAGTCAGGGTACAGTATAGCACTGATGAAATATACAACTTTCCTCTACCTCTTTGGTACTTCCTTTCCCCCGTTATCATGACTTCAAATCTACCTTACAAATTGGATTAGACCAGAGTATACACAGTGCTACAGATAAGATCCCTCAACACAGAAAATCCAGGATAGATTACCTCCCACCCCCCTTCCCCTGGCCAGGCCAACAATGAGAATAGTGATATCAGGAGGATTAGGAGAGTGGGAGGGGAAAAAGGGAGAATCCATCATGAAGATCAACTAAAAACCCCTCCTAGGGGAACCAATAACTGAAAAGTGGGTGAGGGACAATTGAGGATGATGTAAGATATAGAAACAACAATCTATAACTTATCAAGTGTTTGTGAGGGAGGATGCGTGGGGGAGCAAAGAGGGAAGAAATGGGAAGTTTATATCATCATCTCAAGTGGGAAGAGAATGCTTTGAAAATGATCATGGATAAATAATGATAATGGACACACTGAGTGAATGTATGGATTGTGATAAGAGATATAAATGCCTGCAATAAAAGTAGTTTTTTTTAAAAAAAGATTAAAGCAGAAATAAAGAATTAAAGAAGAATTTTAATACAATAGAAAAATGCAACAACACAGGATTTGGTTCTTTGAAACGACTAAATAATTTGATAAGTAACTGGCAATGCCAGCAGAGGAAAATATATATTTTTTCAATAACAAATGAAACACATTATATTACTACAGAAACCATTAAAATAAAAAGATAATTACACAATATTGTGATAAACTTTTATTCCAACAAATTTGAAATCCTAGAACAAATGGTTAACTTTCTAGAAACATATTAGACCCAACACCAACCAGCCAACTCACTGCTGACTCATAGCAATGCTCTGTGGTTTTTTTGAGACTAAGTGTCTACTGGAAGAGAAAGCCCCATCTTTCTTCAGCAAAACTGCTCGTGGTTTCAAACTGCTGAGGATTGCATCTCAGCGTGTAATTACTACACCAAGACTCCAAGAAACACAGTACATACTTTTAACACAGATTGATAAAGAAAACCGTAAGATACCTATAATACACTAAGAAATAAATTTTATTAAAAAATTCCTAACACCAAAAAGTTTAGGACAAAATAGTCTTATTGGGGAATTCTACAATTTGGAAAACAGGTAATGTCAATACTATATACATTATCCCAGAATATAGAAAAGGAAAATACTTCCAAACTCATTTTATCAAGCAAGTATAACCCTAAATACGAATTCAGGCAAAGATGCCACCAGAATTGAAAGCTATAGACCAATATCCCTTAACAAAAATATTGTAACAATGAAAAGTAACAAAACATTTTTTAAAAATTCATCACAATCAAGTTGTATTCAAATCAGGTATGCAAGAATGATTCAATATTGGAAAAACAATATAATACATAGCTAGGCAAAACAAAAGATAAGATCTATTACTTGAGATAGAAAAGAAAATTGATAAACTTCAACATCCATATTTTTATTTCCAAAAAGAACTATTGGCATATAATTCACATGCTATAAAATTCAAAAGCCCCATCCAGAAGAGTTGTACAACCATCACTACTATCAGTTTCAGAACATTTTCTTCAATATTTTACTCATCATTGTTAGCTCCCTATTTCCCCCCTGCCTCCTCTGTAATATTCTCAATGAACCATTGGTCTAGTTACTGTCTCTATAGATTTACCTATCCTAGATTTCATACACAGAAAAAATTAACAAGAATAGCAAAAATAAGACATATAAAAACCCCAATTGAAAAGAAAGTAAAATATTAAAAACTAGAGCAAATTTAAATGAATCATAATGGAGATCAAATAATATGTGTTAAATTTTGATTCAGTTGCATCTCTCTGGTAGCACAGCTGTACACATTCCACAACTAAAGATCTGATGCCATTCCTTTTCTTAGATTGGATGTTATTATCTACAATCTTTGGATCAGACAGGCTGTTGTGCTTCTTCCATGTGGACTTAGTCAATGCTTCACTTAAATGGTTGCTTGTTTGAAAACAAATCTTTAAAATCCCAGATGCTATTCTTTCTGATACCCAGACACCATCTATTTTCTTCCCCATACTTTGTTATAGCACCTAGGTATTCAATGATTTCTTCATGAAGCATCAAGCGGGGTCATGCCATGAGAAATAATTGTTCTTATATCAGGACTAGAATTAAATGCAAGCCCAAAATCCATCCATATATCTATGATTTACATATGTCTCTTGCTGACCCTAGAGACATCATTGTCATTTTAGTTAGAGAATGTTATCATTCCTCCCTCTAGGCCATCACTTCCACTCCCATTATGGCGAGACTGACTCCTTGCAACCCCATATGGAGGTATAACTGCCCCTGCTAATTTCAGAGCCTGACAATCTTCTTAAGAAAGCCTCATCCTTCCCCATGTGGATCTGGCTGCTAGTGTCAATCCCACATGTAGCAGTCAAATGCATATCCACTATGCATTTATAGTGTTATTTTAGTCAATGATATAGAATTTAAAATATTATTGCGAAAGGAAATTATATGAGCATGGGATAGCTATGAATTGTTGACTTTTGCAGATTAAACTCAAGTGACTGGACACCATTTATACAGAAAAAGTGGATTGATGATAGGAAAAATCATCCCACATTATTAATTCATAGCAGCAGCGTCATGCTTACCAGATTATTACATGTCATATTGAAGCAATGAGGGCATTAAAATAATAAATGTAGACTAATGATTGGCCACCTTTCATTTTGCACTCTCAAGGCAAGAGATTCAAACCAAACTGCAGCATTCACTGATTCTTTGCCCTCTCTCCCTAGGGACTTTCAGTCTTAAGTCCAATAACGACTGGTGAACTTGAGGTAAAGCCCAGTTCACTTAGTGGCGTTCCCACATGAAGTCTTTCTAATGTGACCCAAGATTATGATGCTGTGCACTTTTGAAGACAGAGACTAAAAGCTCAATAGTGTGTAGCACATAGATGAGGTCACCAAAGGCTACATAGAAACTAGATCAAAAGTGTCCAGTTAGGAAGCTAGTGTCAGGTATAGTCTCCTCTTGGCTCCTATATAACTATTGTGAAATGCTTTTTCCCATCGGGTGGTTACTTCTCCTAATTCCCTACCAAGAGCGATCTAGCTGTGTGCTCTGAGATGTTTCCCTCTCCCCATCTTGTCTTGCATTTCCAATAAGGTCTCTTTATCACTCTGCTTGGAGTGTCTGTTGGTTTGAGATGACCTTAGACACATCCATTCTAGAGGAAAAAAATGGAAACAATAAATTTGGAATTGAAGGAAAAGTGCTCAACATAATAAAGACCATATGAATATAAACAGCAGATAATCTCTCATTTAATGGAGATAAATTGAAAACTATTACTCTCCGAATGGGAACTAGACAGAGTTTCCTTCTATCACAACTCTTATTTGATGCAATCCTGGAAGTCCTAGACAGAACTATCAGATGTCAAAGTGATATAAAAGGCCTCCAAATTGACAACACACAAAAAATACTTTATTTAGATTACATAATCCCATATACAGAAAACCCAAAGACTAAATAAAGTATTGCTGGAATTTTTATTCTTACCAATTTATTGTGATTTAGTTTTATGTTGTTTTCTCTTGGGTCACCAGTTGCTGAGCACAGGAGGAAGGATGGATATTGATATTAACTGACTTAAGGGGATATAGAAATTGTAGGGACTCATGACAGGGAATGAAAGGGAACTTGGGAAGTAAATAATAAAGAAAAGAGTGGAGGGAATACTAGAATAGATTGTGATTGCACAGCTCATTTTAAAATCTACGTAACCATGGGGGGAGTGCTCTGATATTGATATGGTAATGATCATACAATTCCCTTTGATATGATTGGATGCTTGAATGATTAAATCATGTGGTATGTAAAATATGTGTCAGTACAATGGTTGAGAAAAATACTGGAAATAATTGGGAAATCAGCTAATAAGAATATACAAAAATCAAAAGAATTGATATATATTAAATTAAGGACTCCAAAAAGAAAACTAAATGAACAATATAAGTTAGAATAACAGCCGCAAAACCAAACACTAAAGAATAAATATAATCTGAGAAACAAAATTTTATACAAAGAAAATGATAAAACTCTTTCATGAGAAACTAAAAGAGACATATCAATGGAAGAATGTCTCAGAGATAGGATGACAATATACTGAAAAAATATGCATACTGAAAGAAGTCTGCAAATTCAATGTAATTCCAATCTTTCCCCCACATGTCCTTCAAAAGAAAAAACCAAGCAGCAACTTTATATAGAAGATAAAAAAAACAGAATAAAAGTTTAAAAAATACTATAAAACTCGAAACAAAGCAGGAGACCGTTTACTACTCATTTTCAAAATCTATTGCAAAGTCATCTTAATCAAAACTGTTTAATATTGGCAAACGGATAGATTTGTAAACCAGTGGATTAGAACAGAACATCCATATATACAACCAAGCACTTACAGAGACCTGATTTTTTTATAAAGTACTAAAACATATCAAATGGGGAAAAGTTAAGCTTTTTAATTGACAGTGCAGGAAAAAAAATTATCAACACCTACAAAAGAATGAAACAAGACCTATGCCTAACATTATGCACAAAAACAAACTTAAGGTGGATTCAAGATATAAATAAAGACCCTAAAATCATAAGGATCATCAAAAAAAATTAGGTACTTGATTGAGGATCCTAATAAAGGGCATAAAAACATAACTAAGCATAATGAAAAACATCCACACCATGGAAGAGAAAATAGAAGACTGGAATCTTCTAAAAATACAAAATGTATGTCCACAAAAAATTTAATCAAATGAGTACAAAGGTAACAAAAAATAATATTTGACAATAATATACCAGATGCAGACTAACTTTATCTATAGAAAACTACAACACTTTAATAAGAAAAAACTCAAAAGTCCAATCACAAATAGGCAAAAGGCATGAATATATTGAAGATGATAGCCAGTCTCCCAACTGTAACATGAAAAATGTTCATGTTCATTAGCTGTAAGCAACAAATTAAAACAATGACAAGATAACTGCCTGAGACAGATACCTTTAACAACATTTAAAAAATAGAAAATCGTAAATGCTAGAGAGGATGTAAAGAGGTTTGAATGTCCACAGATTGCTTTTGAGATTGCATGATTGTACAGCCACTATTGAAAACAGTACAGTGCTTCCTTAAACAAAGGAGATTACAAATACTTTATGATACTGCAATCTCTCTACTTGGTATATACTCTAAGAAAATCGAGACAAAACACAATCATGCCTATATTTATCTCAGCCATTTCTAAACTAGCAAAGATGGAGGCAATTAAAAACACTGTGGGGAATATGGATATCCTCTGGTACATGCACACAATGAAGTATTATTCATCCTTTAAAAAATGTTGATGACTAATATATTAAATACCTCATGATATAAGCAAAACTGAAGTACATAATACTCCGCAAAATTAGTCAATCTTATAAAAATAAATGTCATAATACCATTATTATAAACATTAAAAATTGTTTTTTAAACAATGGGAAAAAATGTTGCAGCCTATGATGAGACCAGGGGAGTAGGGTGGAGATGAGATGGACAGGAGGGTAAGGAGGGATGGTGGGTGTGAAAATAGAAAAAAAGAAAAGAACCACATAAACCAGGATTAATTCTGGCACTGTAACTGTTCATGTGCTGCAGGCTATGCAACTATATACATAAGTTGTTTGTTATATTCCACAAATAAATAAATTTCAGAACACTGTAATAAATTTAAATTTTTTAAAAAGAGAAAGAAATGTCAGAGCCTTCAAAACCCTCCAGCTTTCTAATCCATCTAATCTAAACACTGGTGTGAGGGGTGATAAAAAGAGAAACACAGTGTTGGAACCCACTTAAATTGTTTTGGAACACACGGCTAGTATCAAAGAAACAGAAAGGAAGTAAGGGTGGAGTTCAACCTATCAATCAAGTCACAGGTTGACAATGGCTTGTTCAGAGGATTTCTTGGGCTTGATGTGTCCTTTATATAAGATCCACATTGAGAACTTCTTGCCCTTCTTCCTGTTTGAGTGGGTCCTGTGTTTGATGATTGGGACTGGCCGACCTGCAGAGTCTGGGAGCTATGCCAGTCACTCCACGTTCCTGCAGACTGTAGATCCAAATTACACTGTACCCACCCACCAGCCTGTGATTTCCCAGCTTCGTGCTTCACTTTCCTGCTTCATCACCAGCAGTGCAATGACCTAGGAAGTAGTGAACTGAAATGAACTTGCCATGTTGAATCAGAAAAGATGTAATTTACCAGGACAAAAAAAAAAATCAAGAGTAATGGCCTGGCATGCATTGTCAGAAAGGATCTTACTGAATCCATTATGAAGTAAAATGCTATCTGTCAGATTTTATCTATCCAGCTTCAAAGAAATCAGTCAATACCATCATTATTCAGCTATATGCACCAACCACAAAATTTGTGAAAAAGAAATTGAAGAATTCTACCATTGACTTCGGTCAGAAATTGGTCAAATGTGCAACCAAGGTGCATTGATGGTTATTGGTGACAGGAATGCAAAAGTTTAGGGGAAAAGTAGAACAATAGTTTGAAAATATGTCCATGGTGATAAAAATGAATTTGGAAAAGAAATGACAGGGTTTTGCACAATCAACAACTTGTTCTTAGCCAATACTCTTCTTCTACATCACACAAAGTGGCTATATGCATGGACCAGATGCATTGGAGTTGTGCTGGAGAAGAATATCGAAAGTACCATGATCTGATAATAGGACAAACCAAACTGGATTGGAAAAAGGAATGTCACAGTGCTCCTTGGAGCAAGACTTTCCTTTACATACTCAGAATGTGCTTTCAGAAGAGACAAGTCTCTGAAGAAAGACATCATATTTGGTAAACTGGAAAGGTGGCATAAAAGAGGAAGGCCCTCAATAAATGCATTAACATAGAAACTTCATTAATGGGTTAGGTTCAGGCATGGAAACTCTTATGGGCAGAACTGTGTTTTCTTCTATAATACACAATATCATCCCTATGGGTCAGAGACTCCTGGATGAAACCTAATGAAAAGAACATAATGCTGTAAACCTTTGGAAGGGTTTATTACATCATCTCTCTTCCTTAAGAATATGTGTGTACAGATTTTTTCCATGTTTTAAAAAGTCTTTTCATTGAGTTTGTCTTATTATTGACTTCTTTATTTATTCTGGCTACAAATGTCTCAGCATATATGTTATATAAAAATATATTTTCCTCGTCTGTGGGTTAAATTTCTTTTTTAAAAAGTATCACTCGGCTGAGCCCCGGTGGCATAGTGGTTCTGGGCAGCACTGCGGCCCACTGGGATGGAGGTTCAATTCCGGCTCCCAGGAGCAAAGGCTGGGCCTTCTACTCCCACCACCTGAGGGCAGTGATGCCTAAAAAAAAAAAAAAAAAAAAAAAAAAAAACA
>PVJH01022101.1:0-37292 GCA_004026705.1 Nesogale talazaci | reverse complement strand
GGTGGGGTGGTGAACAGTGAGAAGGAAGATGATAAGGCAGGGGCCAGCTCAGAGGCATCAGGGAGGACAGGGTGAGCTAAAAGAATCTTTTGGTAACTAGAGCAAAAACACTTTTTAAGATATTCGGGTTTTTTAGTAGCTATATTGATTCATATATCAATAAAGGCAATCTTGTCACGATGACCAGGGTTTCTATAAATCATTGTTGTAACAGAAATTAAGAGAGACAAATTAAAATGTTCACTAATTTGGAATCAAGAAAGTTCCCTGATAATGGTTTATTATTATTACAGAAGGGGGAGAAGAGAAATCTTATGTGTCACAAGTTATATCTAATAACCTTAACCAAAAAAAATTCTCCTTTTAAAAAATTATAACAAAATTAGGGCAGGTAAATATGCATTCACTCCTACAGAGAAAGCTGATACTGAAAGTTCCAAGGTAGAACGGAAATTGTGTTTGGAATCCAGGTTCAATAATCACTTGAAGAAAGGCACACATATTTATATTCTTGCATAATAAAGCTAATGAACTCTCCTTAAAATAAGGCAACCACATTTGGAGAAGGAAGAACACAGAAGAGCTGGAGAACTCCCTTAATCATAATTCTACTTCCAGATTGCTGACACCCCAAAAGGAGGGGCGATTTTTGTTTGTGAGTTCGTCGCTAAAGGAGATAGTGGAGTTCTCTCCAGCCATCAAGGCCCGGAAGAGAAGAGAGAAGCTGATGTTGTAATTCGATCCTGCCATCACTGAAGAAATCCCGAACCTCAAGATCTCCCAGAATCCAGAGAAAGATAATTGCTGCCTGCTGACATACTCCTTCCATCGCTGATACTGGCTGAAAGACATTCTGAAACTCTTCATAACTAAGCATTTTATACAGGAGTGATTGGATTATTGCTACAAACTATACTTTTGCTGAAAGACCAAGATTTTGGACTTATTAATTGATGCTAAAATGTTGATTGGAATGTAACTGACTTCTATGTAACCCTGTTTCACTATACTGTGACAATGCTTGATTGTGATTTGCTTAGGGAACATTTGCAAAAGCCTAAGGGAGACGTTTCGTTAGATATTGACCAATTGCATAATTGGGATTTTATTAGAAAACATTTGGAAGGGATTAAGGAAAACATTTCAGTAGATGTTGTTCACCTAAAAAGGTTATATTCTATACATGTAAAGTCAAGTTCGACGCTTCCCCTAATACTGATATTATCAAGCAATTGGTGAATGACATAGGGGGATTAGATTCGAGTGCGTGGATTCAACGTATTTCTCATAGCCTGGGTTCCAGCCTGACAGTGCTGCTCATACTCGTAATTGTTGTCCCGGCTATAGCATCTCATTTCTACAGGAAGCTAAAGTACCTGAAAAGAGACCGTGCTACCTCCTTTGCAATTTTAAATCTTAAACATAATACAGAAAGGGAAAATGTGGGAAATTAATGGCTATGGAGGAAATGCAGAAGCCTTGCATTCTGGGCTCGAAGACTGCTGCTCTGGTAGTTGGAGATGAACATCCAGGTAAGTTTGGCGAGTTATAGCTTCCATGCTTTCCTCCCTCCTGCTCTCTGTCTTTGAGTGAGCTATTAATGAACTTTATCTCCATGTAGAAGCAGACATTCATGATTGGCTCTATATTATTTTCCAGCTGTGGAATCCAATCCTCTCATATTTTTCACCAATAGCAAATGGGCATGAAAGAACTTTATAACTCATGCCTAGGTTCAAAAATGTTTACCATAAGGCTGAAGTTTTGACTTTATTAATTGGCCATTGAATTTGCCTTAACAGCTTTAAGTGTATAGAAGATAATCACCTAGCTCCTAAAAATATATTTAAAGGGAGGTATTGTGGGATGAAAGCAGGACTTTTCCACAATTAAATACTCCAAAACATTAAGCAAAGTATTTACCAGCGGTTCAATGTGAAAGGTAAGTTAGCTCTTCATTCTCCCTGAAGCTCCCAGTTACCTGAGGCCTTTGTGTGACTCACAACAGAGTTAATTCCCCTGCTATTTAGATAATGGTTCCCTTCCCTTAAAACCTGTGCATAGGTCCACATGCTGTTGTTAATGATCTCTAGTGTAACCTGTTTAGCCACATCCAGGAGTCTGGGGTCTGCTCTTGTCACATGGGACCCCGATAACTTCCTTTCCTATAACAAGTGCATATGGCACAACTCCTTCCTGTGGCATATATCCTGCCTGTAATTGGGGGTCTGGTATGGCCCCAGAGGGTATATAAGGATGGGACATAGGATAGAGGCTCTCTCTTCTGCCCCTGAGCACCAGACCCTCTCAGGTCCCTCTCCCTCAAGTTGTCCCTTCCCCCACTCTCTCTCTCTCCATGTGGATCACCAAGTCAGTGTACAGAAGGGCACCACCCCTGGAGGCAGACAGAGTTTTATCAGGAAGGAAGATGAAGTGACAGAGAGAGGGAGGGAGGTTCCCATTTTCTCTGATTATTAAAATATAGGTGTGCTTAAGCAAATGTGGTGAAGAACGCTGATGATCCCTGGCTATCAAAAGATAGAGCATCTGGGGTCTTAAATGCTTGAAGTTAAACAAGTGGCCATCTAGCTTTGAGAATCTCAGCAGCCAAAAGTTACTTGGAGGAAATGAGAGTTTGAGATGGAGCCTCAGAAAGAAGATGGAGTTTAGTTAGGAATGAAAAGATAGGTTTTATTGGGATAGGGGAGGATTGGGGAGAAGGGAAGGCAGCAGCAGAGAAAGGGACAGGAGCATCTTGAGCTACTGGGTTCATTTCGAGGCCCAAGAGTTAGACCAGGGAAGATGTGCTTCACAGTGAAGCAGTGGGACATACATAGGGATTGAGCCAAGCACTTATTTACTGATAAGGGGATGGAAACTTTCTGATGTTGCAGTTGCAGAGTCAAAAATAACTCTCATGTTTAACTGTCCCCATAGCTTTCTGGTAAAATTAAACAAGAAAATAGTACAAACCCCAATTTTAAGGACCGACAACTTTAACAACCATTCTCTGTATCTGAATCAGGACATGGTCTGTGAGTATATCTTGTCTTTTGCAGATCTCCCTTGTGGAACACGGACAAAAGAAACTATACAGACCTGGCCCTGAGAGAGAAACTCTGTGAAAGCGTTGTGCCTTTCAGGGAGATAAACTCTGTGAAATACCAGAGGCAGGGATTGCAAACTTCAGTAGATTGTTCATCTCCTTCTTGTGAGGGTATGAGACAGGACATGTGGGCCGATAAGGGGATGGGCGGTCTTCTGGGCTGCCGTTTGCAGGTTTCTGTCAGGAAAAGTCCTCTTAGCAAATCAACGTGTTTTTGACAGACTTGCTCTCCGAATGATGGAGAGAGGTGTGAACCCTGCCCAAAGGGATTAGCTCCCTGAAGTGTTGGAGGCAGGAGTTACAAAGTCCAGCTGGTTATTTGTCTTCCTGAGGGGCTGGTGTTTGGAGATCTGCCTGATTCAGACCTGACCCCAATCATCCCAGACTCTTGATAATATTAATGGTCTTCACGATCTGTCTTAACTACTTATTGCTGGGATAGGGCAATGTGGGGAGGGATTAAGAGTCAGAAAGTTAGGGTCCCTGACCAGTTGTCATTGCTGATAGACTGTCAGATTGGGGATGGCTATTATCTGTTTCAGCAAGTCAGGTTGTGTAGAATCTGGGGTGGGAAGACATCAGTCTGTGTGTTCCTGGAGAAGTTTCCTTAAAAGGGAAAGAAAAAGTCAATAGTTTGCCAGTGGCAGTGTTTGAAATGATGGGTTGTGCTTGATCAGAAAGGGCTTGCTGTATGGAAGTTTAAAAGGGCTTAAAAGGAAGGGGACCGAGGGGTGGCTCAGATTCAAGATTAAGTCAAGTGAAAGTAAGTCTTCCAACAAGTGATGAAGTTTTCAGACAGTTTGGACAGGTGATTTTTTTAATAATTCCATTTATCTGCTCAACCTTTCGAAAAGATTGAAGCCTGTATGGACTATGTAGATGCCACTTAATGTTCAGGAAGAGTGAGATTTGTGTGATTTGGGATTTGAAGCAGGGACCATTATCTGATTGCATGGAGTTGGGGAAGCCAAACCTGGGGATGATTTGGGTTCGCAGGATGTCTAGAACTGTATCTGCTGTCTCTCATTAAGTCGAGAAGGCTTCAACCCAACCTGTAAAGGTATCTACCAATCTGAGAAGGAATTTAAAATGTTTGTGTTTAGGCTTATGAGTAAAATCAATCTGCCAGTCTTGGCTGGGCAGGTGGCCATGTGGTTGGTGTGGGGAACTTTTGGTTTCCTGGCCCAATGGATATTTATAGTTTTTTCAGATGGAGGAGGAAGAACTCTAATTTTGGATGAACTGGGTTAGTTCAGTGTGGGAAAATGTCGATTGTTGGGATTGGGACAAGGCACGGGCCCTATGTGGAAAGAGGAATGTATTTGGTGTATGAAGTCTTCAGCTTGTTCTGTGGGTAATGCTATTTGGCTGTGGAGAACTATCCACCTCATCAGAAGTTTTCCTTCCTCTTTTTTGGGTTAGGACAGCTTCCTCCTGGGGTGTGTTAAGAAGATTGCTCCTTGGGGATGGTGAAGTGGAGAATTGGAGCTGTGTTAGCAGGGTTGGTGGTTAGGTTTGTGGCAATAGCGTCTGCGTTATTGTTGCCTGTGCTCATGTCCTCTGCAGTGGATGCTAACTACCTTCTTCGGTAGCTGAAGAGACTGTAAGAGATTAGCTATTCGTTTACCTTTTACATTTGGGTAGTGAGAAGTCCCCACTCTTTCCTGATGGTGGCGTGACAATGACCTATAAGGAACACATACTTAGAATCTGAGTATGTATTGACTGTTTTTCCTCTAACTAAAGGGAGGGCTCAGGTGAAAGCAATGATTTCTGCTTTTAGAGAATTAGTCAATTGAGATAGCAGCATAGGTGACCTGTAGCCGTCCCTGGTCATCTACAATGAAACTGCCATCAACAAACAGAATTAGGTCTGGGTTAGGATACAGTTGTTCAGAGAGTTCAGGTTGAGGCAGTCTGAGTTTCTCAACTGCTTGGGGCCAGGGGTGACTGCTAGGCTCCTGTGAGTCTAGGGGTTGAGGAAAGAGGGTTGCTGGGTTTAAAGAGGCGGCCTGGAGCAGGGTTATATTAGGATTTTCATTAAACCTATGGTGACTTTCTTGTAAGTGGCTTGGAGACAGCAGAGATAGGGCTTGACGAGAGAGAGGTCCTGCCCGTTATGGGTAGACAGCATCTGAATGGGATCTCCCAGAGTCAGCTTTAGAATTTCCTTGGTGAATGTGGTGACTGCCGCCATGGTCTGGAGGCACTGCTGCCAGCCTCTGGCTGTCATATCTAGTTGTTTGGACAGTGAAGCTACAAAGGAAAGCATATGCCGTAGGAGCTGAGTTAGGACACCAACTGCAATACTTTGTTTTTGTCTGTGTAAAGTGAAAAGGGTTTGGTAAACACAGGGGTGGGGAGTGGAGGAAAACATCTTAGAGTTTGCTAAAGGCAGCTCCCACTAACCGAGGGGGACCTAGAGGACCAACAGTGTTGATACCTTAGTGGCTTGTACAGGGGTTTAGCTAACAGAAGTTCAGAATCCAGTGCCTGAAGAATCCTACAAACCTTAAAAAGGAAAGTATTTGGTCTGCAGTTTCTGGAGCTTGGAGCTCTCTCATCACCTGGTGATGGTCTGCTCTAAGCCCCCATGTAGTAGGAGTTAGCTGCAGGCTCAAGTAAGTAACAGTTGTGCAAGCTTTAGCTTGTGAAACTCGATAACCTATGGATGCTAGGAATTTTATCACTTGGGCCGTATGCTTCTGAGTTCAGCCTTCAGTTGGACTGGACAGAAGGAGGTCATCCACATACTGTAGCAAAATGGACGGTGAGAGGACAGTGCAGCAGGTTGGTGGTTAGTACCTGGCCAAACAAACATGGCAAATCTCAGTAGTTTGGGGGCAAGACACACCAGACAAACAAGGCATACTGGGAGACTGTTCCAGTGTTGAGGTCTTCCCAAGTGCAAGCAAACAAAAACTAGTAGGTGGAGTCCAGTGAAATAGCACCCCTTGTAGGTCAAGTACAGTCAAATGAATGGAATTAGGAGGAATACGGGACAAAATGGTGTAAGGGTTAGGGGCCACAGGGTGGATGGGGACTACAGCCTCATTGATAAGGCACAGATTCTGTGCTAAGTGGTGGACCCATCTCCCTTTTTGACTGGGAGGGTAAGGCTGTTGCATGGAGAGTGTACAGGCACAATGGGTTGATTAGATAGGAGGCTTTTAATTATGGGTTTTAGGCCTCTGTGGGGAATGAGGGAGATCGGTAGCTGGGGATAAGATGGGAATATGGAAGGATTTTTAAGATGAACATCATCAGCCTGGTAATGTTTTGCAAAAACTGGTCTAGAAGTGTTACACATTTTAGGTTTTATATGGAGTGGTCACAGAGAGTAGGAGAGTACAGATAGAGGCTCAATGTCAGAAAGCAAGAACTAAAAGTATATTCGGTAGGGATAATAGGTAGCAGATGGTTCTATTGGAGAATAACTTCCAGTATGGAAAGGAGATCCCTAACCAATAATGGCATAGGGCATGAAGGGGTTATTAAAAAGAAGTGAGAAAAGGTGGGTATCTCCTATATCTAGAAACAGAGGAGGGGTCACTATAGGTTTCAAGGTCTTGCTATCTATACCTACAACCCTGATCGGAGAAAGAGAAGTGGGATCCAAGAAGAAAGAAAGAACTGAAAAGATATTCCCAGGTCTGCCAAAAAGGAGACTGCTTTGCCCACTACCCTGTCATCTGAGGCTCAGTGAGGATCACTGGGCTTGTGCAGTCCAGGCTTCCTTAGTCTCTGTCAGTGGCCAAGCCAAGCAGCGACAATGGTAGGGGTTGGAGGGACAGTCCCACCATGACCTAGCACTGTGGGCCACTCACTTCTCCAATAGCCCTGGTGACTGGACAAGGCTTACTGGATGGTCTAGGCTGTGGACAGTATTAAACCCAGTGCTCTAGTTGACCACATTTAAAACAAGGCCCAGGTAGTTGGCGAAGAAGCATGGTTGAAGTTGTTGTTTCCTGATGTCTTCAGACCCCTTCCTCCAGCTGACCTTAGAGTGGAAACCAAGGCCTGGTCTTGTCAACTAGCTTTATGGCGAACTCAGAACTCAAACTGCTTCAGACCTTTCTTCTCGGGCATTAAAAACTTTAAATGCCATGTTTACCAGATTACAAATGGAGGTTTAAGGATCATCCTTGACTTTTTTAAGTTTTTGCTTAATATCAGTTACTGATTTAGTTATAAAATTAGTGCTAAAACAGTAATTTCTGCTGGAGAGGTGGGGTCTAGCCTAGTACTCTGTTTTAAGGCTTCACTCAGGCGTGAAAGAAAAACTGCGGGATTTTGGCTTGACTGCTGAGTGATTTTTCTCTCAAAATTAGCTGTTTTATGAGAGATGGTTTGCAAGTCAGTGAGCAAACATTCTATCTGTTCTTGATTAACTCTATCTGCACGTCCAGCTCAACTATCTATAAGTCCAAAGTGATTCCTCCCTAGGAACTGCCTGAGGGCCTACAGGCACGGCAGCATCATTCTGGTGAACCTGGTCTACATGCTGCTGGGTGGCTATAAAAGCCCACTCCCGCTCATCAGGGGTAAGAGCAGAGGTGAGGACTATATAGAGATTGTGCCAGGTTAAGTCATAAGCTTGGGTGAGGTATTGGATAGAGTGGGGAGATTCAGAGAGGACATTGTAGAGCAGCAAATAGAGAGCACAGGGACCAGCAGACAAGTGCAAACTCACCCTCTGTGCTGCAGTCCCATTTGGAGGGTAGTGACTACCAGACTGGCAGCTTGGAGTCCCATAGGTGGCAGGACCTCTGGAAAGTGGACATAGAGACAAAAGGCTGAGGCCACATGGGAGCAGGGTAGATGCACAGAAAAAGTGTACATGACAAGCTGCCCTTATCATCACAGTTATTTTCAGCTCCTCTGGTTTGAGCCTGCTGGACCTCAGTGGTGCCCATAAAGTCAGACAACACAAAGGAGACACAACGAATATGCGTGGGAATATTAGCCAGAGAGACACTTGCCTAGATGGGTCTCAGAGGACCCTGGAAGAAGGGGATGGCAGCTGAGAGGTCCTCTTTTAAGGGAAGGTAGTATTGAGGAGAGGAGGAAGGTGCCACCTTTGCCCAAAGGTGGGCAGGGACACGTTGAGACACCACTTACTCCTCCCGGGTTTCACACACCAAGAAGAGAGGTTGAGGTGGAGTTGCAGAAAGGAGATACAGCTTCGTCAGGAATGTCGAGTAAAGAAGGGTTTTATTCAGGCAAGTAAAGCTCTCAGGTGGTTCCGCAACCTGAGCCAGTCTGGAAAAGTTGAAGCTTGTTGGTGAGGTGAGGTGAGATGAGATGGCGGGGTGTATATAGGGTATGAGCCAAGGGCATGTGGGGTGATAAAGGGAAGGGAGGTCTTCTGTGCTGCTATTTGCAGCTTTGAGTCAGAAAATGTCCTGTTAGCAAATCAACTTATTTTTGACAGATTTGTTTCCCAAATGCTGAAGAGAGTGGACTGTGTGAACCCTGCCCAGAGAGGCAAACTCCCTGAAACATTGGCGACAGGAGTTAGAAAGTCCAGCAGCTTATTTGTCTTCCTGAGGGGCTAGTGGATGGGAGTCTGCCTGATTCGGACTTAGCCCCAATCAATTTCATTTCTTTTTTTATTGTTTCTATTGGATTTCCTGGTATGTGAAGCACAGAAGGATTAGATGCCTAGAGATGAAAGTGTTTGTAGGGGACGTCTGGTTGGGGTTAGGGTGGGTGGATGTTGGAGTTGGGGATTTGGGGAATAAAGAATAAAGGATGAAGGGGACTGAGTAGTAGAAGTGAAGGTGACTACACAAGTCATTTTAAAGGCAATTTAATTGTGGTAGGAAAATAGTGTGGAATTGATGGTGGTAATGATTGTGCAATTCTTTTTGAGATGATCAAACTAATGAATTGTGGAAGTATGTTGGATTTGTGGATTAAATACCCCCAAAGAGTGTTAAAAAAAGAAGATCTCCATCGTGGACCCTATCTAATTAAATTATGCATGAAAGAGTTAAAAACTAAACCAAAGCAAACAAACCCCAAACTAGTTAGTGCAATGTGTTCAAACACTTGCTTTGGGAACAAAACACAAGAGGACCTGAAAAGGGTCTTTGGGTTTTGAGCGCCGTGAGACCCAAGAACAATTTACATGGAGCTGTTGCAGTGGGTGATGGCCTTTGTGTCTTTGGCTGTGGCACCCTTGGCCAGGTGTCTAGGCAGCAGCAGCGCATGGCCGCCTGGCTCTCTCAGGCTGTGAATAAGCTGCTGGACTGTGTTACTCCTGTCTCCAATGCTTCAGGGAGTAGGTTTCCTTGCTGGAGCACTGGAATTTCCTGCTGTGCTTCCTCCGAGCCTTAGCAGCAGCCTACTTGGGGTCCCTCCTCAAGGCAAGCAGGGACTTAGCAGGCTCAGGCGGATTGTGTGAGTCATGGTATATCTGGCAAAGTTAACACAGGTATCCTTAGGCAAGCTCAGAAACCTCCCATAGAACAGAAGAGCTAAAGCTCACTGGATCTTGATTTTCAGTACGAATGCAGATTGTGAAAGCAGCCCTCAGGATCCTTGTAACCATTTGGGTTTTAAGGGAGGGGTGTCATAAATGTTACCATAATCATAACTGGCTTGTGGTGTCTAAGTGTTCATAGTGATGATATTGAATCCTTCAATATCAAAATGATCTTGATCTTCCTTGCATGATGGGCTTTGGGGCAGAGAAGAGAAGAGGGAGGACAGTGGAGAAGAAAATAAAGAGAGATTTGAGTGGCTTCCACACTCCCTGATTGCCCCTAGCCTGGAACCCCTGGCTGCCTCCTATCCCAACAAGGTGGGCAAACCAGCCCACTGAGTGGGCACTTAGTTATTTTTCTTGTGCTACTTAGGAGGTAAAAGAGCAGGTGTTATTAGGACTATGGATTGGAGATGTTCACATGTGTGCTTGTGCGTCAGCACCTGCTGGTTGGAGCCCTGGCTGCTTTCAGCACTCTTCCACCCTGAGTGAGGGTCCCCAGACAAAACCTCTGGCAAACTTTTACATAATTGTGGATAGCATTCTATTTATTTTTTCAGGTCTTAACCATTGTTTCAAAATTTTTCACAAAAGTCTACTTTCATATTTCATAATTTTATTTGTGTGTCATGGTGTGTGCATACATACATGCATATACCATACACACATTTTCTGTAGTTTCGTTTTAGAAGCCATTTCAGAGGTCAACCCATAGTCCTGTTTGGGCAAACTGTATGCTACCTGTCAAGTGCATCTGTAAGTCCGCTAGTATTGCTTCTGCCCGTTTCAGCTCTGCATGCAGGCTGGCCAGCTCTCGCTGCTCTCGGAAAAACACCATCACCTTCTCCTACTGTGTTTCAGGAAGATACCAGTGTGTTGTAAAGATGCTCACCATGTTAATATGTAAGGGTTAATGGTTTGGGAGTTGAAGATTATCAGTTAATCATTCAGGATTTAAGTACCAAGTTATTTTTATGCGTTGAAATGTAGCCTACAACATTTTTACCCTACTAGCTATAGTATTTATGATCTATTCAGAATCGTTTTTTATAGGAAATCACCAATTTATGATGAATAAGGAATTTTCATTTCTTTTTGGAAATCATTTCAACTCCTTTTATTCTTTTTCTGTTTTGTCTAGCAAGTACAATTTTTGAGTGGTGAAAATGGACATGATGTTTGTCCTTTTTCTGAGCTGGGGTGATTTTTTTCCTGTTTCTCTTATATGTGACATTTGCAGTGTTTGCTTTTTCTTGAATGTATTTTATTATATTGGGTTTGACCCATTTCATGTTAGTTTTATAGTTGTTAAGTATGTATTCTGTGTCTAGTTTTTTTCTCTATTTATGTAATTGACTCTTTTCCCCATCAGTAGGCATATTTGAGTGTTTATTTTCTTGTGTTAAATCAATTCTGGGATAAATTGTAATTAGTCATGACATATACTTATTTTAACATATTGTCTGACTCAGTTTCCAATTTTTTAAATAACCTTTTCATTCAGATCTATTATCAATATTGGTCAACATTTTTCTTAAAGTATCATTATCTGACATTGGATTCAGGTTTATTTCTGGTCTCATAGAAGGTGTTGCTAAGTGCTCTTAAAACTATAGTTACATTGGAGCCCAATAAGTTGAACTTAAACAACAAAACAGTAAAAAAGTGTTTATTCATCCTATGTGAATATTCCAGTTACCAAAATTTTTAGTTTTCATCTGTCTTACAGTTAGGCTGGAAGTTTCTCATGAAATGTTATTTTGATTCAATTAATTATAGACTTTCTAAGCAGAGTGTAACTATCGTCAGTCCCTTTCTCTGCTGGAACATTTGACCTCCCAGCAGGCCCCTAGCATACAGGACGACATGATTTACACTTCCCATGAAAGACAAATAGCTGCTCACAACTGCTTAATACTGCTGTCCTTAGACTAAGTCCATGTGTGTGTAACTACTGTGGCATTCTGTGAAGCCCTTTGCAAACTGCTTTAAGCTCACGTCCAAAAGAATGGGTTAAGGGGGAATAAAATCAGTGATTTGTTTGTTCTAATTTTTGTAACTGAAGAAACCTCTTCCTTTTTTAATGAGAGAAATAATATCTTTTGTAAGCATAACTAACAACACAGTAATGTCTTTGTGTTTGTGTTGGGTGTATATTTGTGATTTCTGAAAATGTTGTCATGTCAGCTGTCATTGAGTCAATTATATCTCATAGCGACCCATTTCACAACAGAACAAAACACTGCACACACCTGTGCCATCCTCACAATTTTGGGTGGACTTATGGATTTCTTTAATTAATTAACTAATCTTAAATCATTTATTGAAAAAATCATTTTATTGGAGTCTTATACAACTTTTATGACCATCCATCTATCCATCTAGCCACTGTGTCCAGCACATTTGTATATATGTTGCCAACATTATTTTCAAAACATTTTATTTTTACTTAAGCCCTTGATATCAGCTTCTCATTTTCTCCCTTCCTTTCTCACCCTCCTTCCTGCATGAAGCCTTGGTCATTTATAAGTTATTATTATTATTATCATTATCCTTGTCTTAAACTGACTGATGTCTCCTTTCACCCTGTTTTCTGTTGTCTGTCCCCCTGAATAGAAATAATATGTTGATCATTGTGATCATTTCTCATTACACCCCCCGCCTACCCCTTACCCTCCTGGTATTGCTACTCTCATTATTGGTCCTGATGGGTTTATCTGCTCTTGATTCCCTGTGTTTCCGGCTCTTATCTGTACCCGAATACATGCTCTGTTCTAGTCATCTTTGTATAGTAGAATTGGGGTCATTATAGTGGGGGGAACATTAAAAATTAGAGGAAAGTTATATGTTTCATAGGTGCTATACTATGACTTGCTCATCTCTTCCTTGTGACCCTTTCTGGTAGGTAGGTTTATTGTGTCAACCTGGCCAATAGGAACATTGGTATTAATAAGTCACAGTTTGATTGGAGGGCAAAAGGATAAATGGCTAGGCAAACCCTACCCCCCCCCTCTTGCTCTTTGTTGGTCGTGTCAGTGTGCACCTGGTGGTTCTCTGCCTCAACTTGTGAGTTACACTAACTGTTGCACTACTAACCTGTGGATCATTTCATTAGAGCTTGAGAATTCTTCAAGAACTGCTTCATCATATTGCTAGTGTATACATCACTTTAGCTTGGAATTTTCGGATCCTGTCATTTTGTTGACTTGATGACCCATCCTTCTGTTTGCTGCCTGTGTCCAGACTGTCTGCATTGTCTACGAAAGACTCACCTGCCTGCTTCCTTGACCTTAGACCCAGTGACCCTCATGAGTTGAAGGACTTCAAGTATATCAAATATTTCATGGAACTAAGTTGAACTGAATCCCCTGTAATGCTATGTGGAATAATTAACTACTATATTCTTTTGTATTATAGATATACATTTTATAAATGTCATATATTTTGGACATTAAGATGCACTTCCACCCTCCCAAAGTGGGGGAAAAATGAGGGTGTATCATCTGGTCTGAGGGTGTGGTACCCCAGAACATTTTAGTTTATTGGTACTATTTGGTTCTGAATATTTTGTTTTGTTTTGTTTTCCTGATCCAAAACTGGGTCCGTCTATGGTCTGAAAAAATATGGTACTCTTATATAATATTTGTATATATTTTATATAGTGATGGTGTATTTATAATTATATATGTGTGCTTTTATATATTGTGTATATAATGGATAGAGGTACACATCATGCATATACACATACACACATATATAATCACAAGTGTTCTGATTTTGTTTTTCTAGAGAACCCTGTGTATCATACCTTTCTGTAAGGGGATGTCCAGTTGTTTACAGATAAGCTTTGAGTCTCCATTCCACACTCCCCCTCATTCACATTGATAGAAGTTTTTTGTTCCGGGTCTTTGATGCCTAATACTTGATCCCATTGACACCTCATGATCACACAGGCTGTTGTGCTTCTTTCATGTGGACTTTGTTGCTTCTCAGCTAAATGGCCTTTAGGACCCCAAATGTTCTATCTTTTGATAGTGAGGCAGCATCAGCTTTCTTTACCATATTTTGTTATGCACTATTTTGTCTTAAGCAATTGTGTTTGAAAGGTGAGCATCATGGAATGTCAGGTTATTAGAACAAAGTGATATTTCATTGAGGGAATACTTGAATGGAGGCCTAATGTCCGTCTGCTACCCAAATACTTAACATATAAATATATGTTCATAGATCTATTTCTCTCTCATTATATAACAATATATTTACATATATACATAACTGTATTTAGACCTCTATTAATGTCCCTTTTCTCCTAGTTCTTTCCTCTATTTCCTTTTATTTTCCTCTTGCCCCATTATGATGTTTGGCCTTCATTTGGGTCTCAGTGATTCCCCTCGGTTACATTGCCCCTGATCATGCAGGCATCTATACCTTCCAACAATGATTTTAGATGACTTGTTATACCCTTGTCTCCAGGTTAGTTAACACCCACTTCCTTTCTCCTGCCTGTGTGTCTCCCATGGGCCCCTAGAACCATCAGTGCCATTGTTTTCTCCTCTGGTGTATTTATCCTGCCTATCTTATCTAGATAGAAATGCAGAGGTAACAATAAGCACATAAGACAAAACAGCAAAAGAAAACAAAACAGCTATCGATGTGTTCTCTAGAGAAACAAAACAAATAGTTAGCCAATCTATTAAGCAGTACGAATGACTCATGCAACTCACCTGTGTGATACAACTACTACACTGGCAGTCATTTGAATCTTGAGGGCTGCTGAATAATCCCTTGTAGAGCAATTTGAGCTATCTGGCCACAGGTAGCAAACAGCAAGGCAGATTAGCAACAGTGGGCCAGATGACAGAATCAGATAGTGCCCAACTCAAGAGATGTATATTCCAGTAGCGTGGCGAAGCAGGACCTGAAGGAACCTCAACTCACCGTGAAACAATCCATGAATTAGGTGTCCCACAAGTAGTATAGCTTGCAAATTGAGGAACAGAAGAAACAGGCAGCTGTCTGGTCTAAAGATCCAAGAGAGAGAAAGAGAGAGGCGAGGATCACTGAACCATTTATATCTCTATCCTTCTATTAATCTCATATGTGTTCATTGGCCACATAGTCACAACAAACCTACCCATCACAATCCACTCCTTGCCAACTTGGCAACTGTGCACACAATTCTTTAGCCATATATAATTTTCAGACATCCATGAAATCAAACTTACATTTAACATCAAACATATAAATGAGAACACACTGAGTCCAATTGTATCTGATACATCATACATGAGCCATGAAAAGATAGCTAATCAGCTCATATAAAGAAAATACACAAACTGACAAATCTTGCTTTTGCAATTGATCATATAACTTATAAGTAGAACTACCTTCTACTATCCATTCCTTTGCCCCCAAGAATCACCTCAGCTCGTTGCAGTTTTTTGCCTTGTGGAGTGACCCAGACCTTCATTCCTGAGAGATCTGGGTCATTAGATGGCCTGTCATGATTGGATTGCTGTAATTTACCATTTACTTTAATCACTGGGCATAATCACTAATAGTCTGCCTATGGGACCTCCAGATATATTCTTCTTTACCCCCATTATGAAACACTGGTCCAATTTCTTCTTGGTAATCAGGATCAATAAGAGCACTCAGTAGTGATACCCTTCCTGATGTGTTGATCCAAAGACATGAGAAGAACAAAGTGGCCAGAGGCCATTCTCAGCTGCCAGTTCAGTAGAATTTATGCTGTGTTTTCCGGTGGGAATGTTTCTTCCTTTGGGACCATGACCTCGGGCCTGAAGCACATAGGGTTGCTGGGACAGGAAGCAAAAATGTTGCAAGTGGGTCACTGGGAGTAATAGTGAGTGGTGTCACACACCTTAGCTTTCACCCCTTGGTTCCTGAACTCATGAATTCTGGATTTTAGAGGCACAGCACCATGCATTGGCCGCTAGTTTAGAGCATATACAGCTTCCTGGAAAACATTGCCCCAGTCCTGCAAGTTGTTGCCACATAGTTTGTACTGTAGTTGTGCCTTTAGGAGCCAATTCCGTTATTCTATTAAGTCAGCTGCTTCAGGATGACAAGAAACATGATAAGACCAGTGGATTCCATGGGCATGGGCATTGCCACACTAGATTAGCTGTGAAGTGAGTTCTTTAATCTGAAGCAATGCTTTGTGGGATGCTATGCCGGTGGATGAGACATTCCGTAAGTCCATGAATGGTAGTTTGGACAGTTGCTGCATTGCATGCAGGGAAGGAAAATTCATATCTAGAATAGGTGTCTATTCCAGTAAGAGCAAAATGCTGCCCCTTCCATGATGGAAGTGGTCCTATGTAATCAACTTGCCACCAAGTTGCAGGTTGATCTCCCCGAGGAATGATCCATATCTTGTACTTAACATTGGTTTCTGGTGTTGGCAAATGGGGCACTCAACAGTGGCGGTGGCCAAGTCAGCCTTGGTGAGTGAAAGTCCATGTTGCTGCACCCATGCATAACTTCCATCCCTGACACCATGTCCACTTTGTTCATGTGTCCATTGGGCAATAACAGGAGTGGCAGAGGAAGGAGGAAGGCCAGTCTCCACAATGCATGTCATCTTATCCACTTGATTGTTAAAGTCCTCCTCTTCAGAGGTAAGCCTTTGGTGAGCATTCACATGAGAAATGATTACCTTACTTTCTTGGCCCACTCAAAGAGGTCCATCCACACACCTCTTCCCCACACATCCTTGTCACCAATTTTCCAATCGTGTTCTTTCCAAGTCCCTGACCATTCAGCCAAGTCTTAGCCATATGCCATGAGTCAGTATACAGTCTCACATCTTGCCAGTTTTCCATACTGGCAAATTTTATGCCAGTTGCACTGCTTGAAGTTCTGCCCACTGGGAGGATTTCCCTTTATCACTGTCATTTAGGGAGATCCCAGAAAGGGGCTGCAGGGCTGCTGCTGTCCACTTATGAGTGGCACGTGTTCACCGTGCAGAGCCATCTGTGAACCAAGCGTGATTTTCCTATTCTTCAGTTAAATTATCACATGGAACTCCCCAGAAGACCATAGGTGCAGATTGGGAGATAGAAGGTAATGTGACAGCAGTGGGGACTGTGGACATTTGAACCACTTCTTCATGCAGCTTACTTGAATCTTCAGGTCCTGCTCTGGCCTGATCTCGTATGTACCACTTCCATTTAGCAATGGAGTGTTGCTGCACACGTCCAACTTTATTATTCTGTGAATCAGACAACAGCCAGTTCATTATAGGTAGTTTAGGCCTCATGGTGATTGGTGGCCCATGGTGAGTTGTTCAGTCACCACTGAGGTTCAGTAATAGGCCAACAGCTGTTTTTCAAAGGAGGAGTAGTTGTCTGCAGTGAATGACAGGACTTCACTCCAAAATTCCATTGGTATGTGATGTGATTCACCAATACGGTTCTACCAGAGACTCTATAATGCATCTTTCTTGACAACCAACACCTCCAGTACCATTGAATCAGCTGGATCATATGGTCCTAGTGGCAAAGCAGCAGAACACTCAAGTGAGTGATATGCTGCCTCCAAAATCCAAAAAGGCGCACTGGGTGTTGTGCCTCCTGTTTCATTGTTGGGAAGGTCATATGAAATACCTTATTCTTCACGTTAGTAGAACTATCTTAACATACTCCACACCTCTGGACCCTTAGAAATTTTACTGAGGTGGAGGATGCTTGAATCATCATTGGCTTAATTTCCCACTCTCTTGTACGCAGATGTTGTACTAAAAGAAATGGGTGCTTCTTGAGAAATAAAATCATATGGTTTCTTAAATTGGTTCTCCAGTCTGGTTAGTCTTAATAGTACTGATGATGCTATTTCTATACCTAGAGGCAAGGATAATTCTGCCACTCTCATTAATCCTGGGTGTGAAATAGGAAAGCTGATTATTAAAGTAGCACCACTGGTAAATGGGGTACTGGTTAAAGGACAGACTCTGGGTAATTTGACATTTTCGAGCAGTTTTGACAAGATGACAACTCTGGGGAAGCTGTTTGGCTGGTCCTCCTTACAAAGGAAAGTGTGATTAAAGAGAGGGATGGCCTCAGGGCCCTCAAAAGAGCAGCTCAGGTGCTGAGTTAGAGACTTAAAAGCTTCAGTTTGTGCTATAAAGGAGAGCCTTCTTATATCTAGTAATAGAGCTGACATTGCTGAGAACCTGGTCCAGAGTCTTGTGGGATGAAGACAGAACTTTTCCATAACTATTATACTCTAAAATATTAAGCAAGCAATTTACCAACATTTAGTGTGCTAGCCATTCTCACTGAAACTCCCAATTTTATGAGAGCTTTGCATGACTCAAGTTAGGATAGTGATCTGCTTCCCTCGAGACTTATGGGTGGGATGCAAGAGTCATTGTCTATGACCCCTCAGTATATGGACCTATTCACCTACCCCCAGGGGTCTGAAGTCCCTCCTTATCACATTCCTCTCCTCTTAGTCATGAGTCATCATCTTATAGTCCTTAAGACAGTCCCCACTCGCGGCATGTCATGACTAGAGAAGTTATGTGTCCCCTGTTAGGCTACTTAAATGGGGAAAATTAATGTTCATTCTCCCTCCCTCTCTATCTCCAAGCATACCACCATATGGGGCAGTGGTGAGCATGTTACCCTGATGTTATATGTCTGACTCTTATTGTTACTTTCTTTCTCTCTCTGTCATGATCTCTATATCGTTATTATAATAAATAATAATCATCGCTGCACAGCTGCCTGTTGAACACTTGTTCTTTGTATATCAGAGGATTGATCACCCAGATAGAGTCTCATTATGTTAGTGGCTGAATTACAATGTCAGCTTCCACCTCACTCTCAGTACCATTTGTGTTAGACAGTGTTCTTTAGGTAGACAAAACCAAGATGCTAATAAATATATATATATATAAAGATATCTAACATAAGAAACAAACAGTTAACCTCTAAATCAGTATGAATGGTTTATGCAACTCACTCGTGTGAAATAGCTAATATATTGACACTCCTTCATATCTTTAGGGCTGCCAGTCATTCCTCTGTAGAGCAATTCAGGCTATCTGGCCACAGGGAGCAAACAGCAAGACAGGTCACCAATAGTCAGATGACAGGGTCCAATAGTTCCCAGCTCAAGAGATGTATATTCCAGTAGTGTGGCAAAGCAGGGCTTGATGGAACCTCAACTCACACTGACACAGTCTAAGGTTAGGTATCCCACAGGTAGTGTAGCTTGCAAATTGATGCCCAGGACAAACAAGGCAGCTGGGTGGTCTGAAGACCCAAATATGAGACAGAGACTGAGAGAAGCGCAGAGGCAAGGCTGAGAGGCTCACTAAGCCATTTATTTTTCTGTCCTTCAATTAATCTCATGTGTTCATTGGCCATGTTGTCACAACAAATTTACCTATTACAATCCACAAAGACAAAAGGATATAATTAATTCCAGGTCTGTTTGTTGACTTTTAAGAATATTTTCTTGTCCGTTGAGTCTGACGGAGGGCCATGACCTGGTCCCACAGTCTATTTTTTAGTTTTCCCCAGGAACGTCATTGCTTTGCTCCCCTTGATGCTTTGTTTCATTTTCTTAGAATTTCACCCAGTGTGGTGGGGTCAGATCAGGCAGTTCCTGCATTATCACACTAGTGTTTTCCCGCATAGTGGTATGGGTCAGTGAGGGTCATGTCTTTTGGTGTGCCTGGTCCTATGATACTCTCTGTGCATTGTCCACTTTGAGCAAGAATATCGTCTTTGGGCTTGGTTGGCCATGATGTGAGGGTGAGCACATTGCTGTAGGCAATTTGTTAATCCATTTAGCAGAGAGATTAATATTTTTCACTCCCCTCGTCTTTACCAAACACACCACCCTTCCCAAGGAATGCTCTTTTCTCATTACCTGCCTGTCAGGAAGCTGGTAGGATTGTGCAGGCGAGACACAGAGGGAGTACGAATCAGGGGAGACTTGAAGCAGGCTTTATTGGGAGCTTGCGGATAAGCTCAACAGCTTGTGGGGAAGCAAGCTGATGAAACCACGCCCATAGAGGGCCATTTTTAATACCCTCCTCTGTCTGCCCAGAAAGGGTCAGGCTATTCTCTGTGGGCAACGGCATGATGGTGGAGTCGTTCCCTTTGTGGCCTTGGGCAGCTGCAAAAATCAGGAACTGGACAGTAAGCATTTCATGGAAAGTGACTAGTTTCTGGGATGCAAGTTACAATGGTGAGAGGGACGGGGGCTGTTGCCGGACTCGGACAACGTCCAAAGTATATAATATGAACTTTAACCCTCTCACCATCCTTCTTTCTTCAATATTTTTGTGGGCATCACTGCCCTCATCCTTATTTCTAAGTAGCACTCTGGCATTATTTCTTCCAAGTCAAACTCATTTGTCCTTTCACTGTCCATGGTATGTGAGATATTCTTGGCCAGAACTGCAATTCGAATGCACTGATTCTTATTCAGTCTTCCTTTGTCCATCTTTCACAAGCACATGAAGCAATTGACAATAGCATGCTTGGTTCATGTGACTATCTTTTCAAGACTCTAAAGAGGCACTGCTAAGCAGATTTATCTAATGCTAGCTATTGATCTCTTGACTCTTACTTTCACCATTCAGGGTTTTTATTTGTTTGTTTTTGGGTCTTTTCCCCTTAAGCTAATCATTTTTCTGGAAGGAGTTAAAACTTGCTCAAGCTTATTAAACATTTTGATCAAGGTGGGTCTTAGTACCCTACCTTGTTCTTCGACCAGCCTACCTGAGAGCTCTGAGATTGGTACATGAACTTATGACTTAGTGCAATGGTGAGCCTTATATTCCACATAAACATGATTACTAGGCAGGAGAAAGTTAAAAAAATTGTGTGTTTTTCTAGTAGCCTGGCTTAGTAATTAGTTTTATAGAGGTTCTCATCTACACCCTGGTCAAATAATTTCCACGTCAAAACTCCTTGCCCTAGAAACTCACTATGGTGATGCCCACAAAAAGAAAAGAAACTCACTAGGGCTTGCAAAAGACCAATGCTAATGAAATCCAACTAACCACTTTATCACAGCAAAGTTTCTTCCTTCCACTATCATTTTGACTTCCTAACCCTTCAGCCTCCTGGTGGAGCATGTTTTGCAAGCTCATTCCTGCATACTAGATATTCACCCTCTTCCTAGAAGCCCAATCTATGCATGAGACATCCCAAAGTGCAAGCAAAGAAGTCCTCTCCCCCTCTCTGTCACCTCTACTTCCCCAGCTCCTCTCCCTCACCTCCCTCTCTCCCCTTTGCCCTCTCCTCCTTCTGCCCTCTTTTACATGAACCACCAAACAGGGCTGAGGATATGGGAGGTCTTAAAGGCATCTTAGAAATTGCAAATTGACCCAGACTTGCCGATGTCATTTACTTTGACCATAGTGGGTGTCTGATTCCACAAGAGTGTACAACAAGCTCACTGATGGATTTATGCTGCCAGACCCTCAGAATATTTCACTTAGAAGATGACGGCTATATTTCCTGATTCTTGCTTTGCTCAGACAAGACTGGATTTGAGACCTATCAGCTTTATCTCAAAAGAGACTTGATTTAACTGGTTATTTCACCAGAGTTTTTTTTTTTCTTTCTGACGCATAAATGTTTCCACATAGAAAATAAGACAACTGCTTTATAATGTCCTTAACTGGAGAGAGTTTAATTACAGCATAATTACAGATGTAGACAGACATCTGCCAAAGATATGCTGAGACTACTCAACACTCTCCCTTTCTTGATTGGTAACACGGCTGTTGGCTTCTTATTGAGTCAGTCATCTCTTTATCTCTTTCCTTTACTCAGTCCCGCCACATACTTTCAACCAATTAAATTAGCTTGGAGTGACATTTCACATACACTTTGCCCCTTTGCAAGTTTTAATGAGAAACTTAAGTAGCAGATAAAGATTAACGTTTTAAGTTGAAGAACACATCTTAAAGTTGTGCGGGACAGACAGGACTTTCCCACAATTATATACTCCAAAATATTAAGCAAACTATTTAACAGCATTTGGTGTGAAAGTCAAGTTAGATATCCTCCCTGAAACTCTCAGTTATCTGAGACCTTTGTGTGTCTCCCAATAGATAGAGCTGACTCACCTGCTGTTAGGATGATGATTCTCTTCCATTGATGCCTGTGGGTGGTTTCATATGCTGTCCTTTATGATCTCTAGTCTAAACTGTTTAGCCACATCCAGAAGTCTGTGGTCTGGTCTTGTCCCATGGGACTCTGATATTCGCCCTTTCCTATAATGTGTGCATACAGTACAACCCCTTCCTGGGATGTATGTCCTTACCTGTAATCGGGGGCCTTGTATGGCTCCAAAGGGTACATAAGGATTGGACATAATAAAGAGGCTCTCTCTCCTGCTTCTGTTGCGCCGCTCTCCCCTGCCTTCAGCCCCGCATGCTCTTGGCCTCTCTCCCTCATGTAATCCCTTCCCCCACTCACTGTCTCTGTGAACAGCCTCGTCAGTGGAATGATTATATGAGTATATGAGATGGAATGAGTATGTGATTATTAAATTTTAATAATTTATTAAAACTACTCAGTGCACAGTCATAAGTACAAGATTTCTTATAACTAGCTTTCATATCTCAATGGCTCCTATTATCACTTTTGTTGACTAAAAATATGCTCATCCAGAATGTAAACACTTATATCAAGATTAATAGTGTGCAGAGAAGTAAAGGGTTTTCCTTCTTAACCACCATCACTAACATACCATACACAGTGCACTGTAAGAGATGCATTTTCATTAATTTGATTCCTCTTCTACTTTCATTAATCTCCAACTTTCTTGTTCAGTGTATGAAAAGCTCCGTTCACAAAGAGGTTCCTAGTAGCATGACTTGTAATGCCCCAAATGATAAACCACTTAAATTTTGGGGGACATGATCAACATCTTTTTTGAGGGGTAAAAGAAGAGATAGTAAAAATTTTCCAATTTGCAAGCCATGTAGTAACTGCCACAATTTCTCAACTCTTTGTAATGTGAAGGCAACACTATGTTTGCTCTATTTAAACTTTACTTACAAGCATCATGCCATAGTTGGCCAAATCTTGTTCTAAGGGCAAGGGCCAGCCTTTTTTTTTAAATCTTAAATAGTACCTAGTATTAAGTAGTTTAGGGTATGTAATCTTTCCACAGCCTACTTATATTATCTTTACAACCACTTAGAATCTAAAATTTGCTCTTGGGCACCATAAAAATAAAATTGTAGAACAAATTTAGTCCATTTGGTAGTCCCTAGTCTAGTGAAATAGTTGTTTTTTTAAAAAGCATGTATATGCTCATAATGGCACTTTCATTAAAAGTTAGCAAAATATATGAATATTATAAAAGTAAATTGTTTGATGGTGAAAACTGAAGATACAAAATACATGAATGGGCTGATTATGAATCTAAATAATACATCAAACATAAAATTTACAAATGACAAAGTAAGCCACATTACTAACTGGTATATTAGGATTGGTGACTAACTTTCCCAAATATATTAGTTTTTCTTTCCAATATATGTATTGATTTTATAATAAATACATTTTCAAATAAAGAAGAAACCCTCTCCCACAGTTTGTGTTGTTTGTCTTCAGCCAACATTTCTTTGAGAGCTTGAAACCCATGCTCGGGGCCAAGATGACAGAATGGATGATATGTCATTTCTTTCCTCAATCCGTGTCATGTATTTTTAAGCTTCTGTCTTCAGCTTTGTTCTTGGTATCCTCCATTTACCTACTGCTGGGCCTCCCTTGAGTGTAGGGTACAGTCTTTTAAAAGACTTTGTCATTGGACATCATTAAATTCAAGAGCTTTGGAGAGGAGAAAATAAATATCTCTTTTAAGTTAGGCCTTATCTGGGTTTATTTCCTAGTTAAGACTGTCTTAGTGTTAACCATGTAGCCTCTAGGATTTGCTGTTCATGTCCCTCTGTCTCATCTACTTCTAAAAGATATTTCACAGATTGCCATCCTCTGCTGTGCATATTACTATGGGCTTTTAATGGATTCTCCCTACCTTAGTCATTTCTTAACACACAATAGATACTTTATCCAAGGGGTCACAAGGTGATAAAGTTTGCTAAAGAAATCAGATGGGTTGGGGTGGCATAAATGAGCATGATTCATTTTATCACTTTCGTCAATAATGCAAGGGTTATGGACTGAGATGCAGTATGGTCTGGTAAAAACTTCCTTAATAGAATATCACTTCTGTGATAGTTATATAATCTGTTATCACCTTGAGAGGATTGCAAGCAAAGGAGTGAAGTCTGTCCTGTCAAGCAAGATGTAGCCAAAGATTACTGTGTGAGCATGGCCTTCTGAAAATTCTGGAAACTCCTGTTTTTCCTCCTTGGAAATGGGAAACACTTCTCTTTTTGTTCACTCCCAAAGAGAGGCTCTATGGACAAGACACATGGCGCTATGCCCTGGGAGCTGGAGAAGCCACATGGACCTACCCTGAGGCAACCAGACTGTGGACCCAGGGAAGTGCTATAGAGACCACTGCCACTGCTGAGATGCTTATATGCACTGGTTCCACAAGAGTTCCAACCCACTGATCTGTGATCCTTCTGCATTTGGCATTGTTGCATGCATTTTATGAGTCTGAATAGAACTTTATATATTGGTATTGGACATATTCTCTAATATAGGACTTATGGATTTGGTCTGCACTAGGCTGGAATGCTTTCTCAATATTCAGTTGCTTCTGTATATAAATCACTTTTTAAATAAATCATGTTCTTATGTACAGATAAATGTCATAACTTATTTTTCTAGTCTACCCAGATTAGCACTTCTTTAAATTGGATATCTTGTGAAAGACATTATCTTCAGTGGGACTTGAAGTTATTTATATCTTTCATACTCTCACTTAACATTAAATGTTAAGTGTAAATATATATATATATATATATATATATATGTGAAATGTGGATAGCTCTCTTTCTGCACTTGGTGCAGCCATGACTCATGGTCTATGTCATCAGCATTGACAGGACTGGAGAGAATTTCAGTCTCATCTATGACAACAAGGGTCACTTGTGCAAATTAAGAAAGATCTTCATGGGCACAAAAGTAATCCCTCACCTGGTGACTAATGATGCTTAAACCTTCTGCTATCCTGATCTCCTCATCAAGCTGAATGACACCGTTCAGATTGATTTGGAGACTGGAAAGATTACTGATTTCATCAAGTGTGACACTGGTAACATTTATATGGTGACTGTAGGTGCTAACTTGGGAAGAACTGGTGTGATAACTAATAGAGAGAGACATCCTGGCTCTTTCACATGATGTGTAGTTCATGTGAAAATGGCAAGGTCATGAGCTTTTCACCCAGCTTACCAAAATTTTTGTTCCTGGAAAAGGCAACAAACCATAAATTTCTCTTCCTCAAGCGAAATTCCTCTTCCTCACTGTTGCTGAAGATAGACAAGAGATGGGCTGCCAAACATCAGTGGGTGAAATTAGCTGGAAATGAAGAGATCTCTGAAGGAACAAATACAGCATAATTTTTCTAAAATGTGGATAATTATATTAGCGGAATTACTAAAATGAAAGAAAACAGATAAAACCGTGAGGCACTGAACTATAAATCATGCCAAAGTTGGGGTAGAAAAAATGTTTACTTTGAAATAAAAATGAAGGAATTGGCATTATCTGGATGTGGTAGTGAAGAAGTAAGAAATAGGAGTAAGGTGTGCCTGTTCCTAAAAATAAGTACAATCAGTCCCTTATTATTTAGATAAATATTACAAAACTGTGAAGAAATGACTATCTGCCTATATATTTCTTTGGATAACGTCAGGCAAAGTTTTCTTACTGTGAGAACCTACTCCCACCTCTCTTTTCTGTGCTACAACTACAGAATGACATTCTCTTTCTTCTTACTATTATAACTTTGAGGTTTTACCCCTTGGGTATCATATTTCACTTTCACACTTTAATTTGTCTTCTTACATTGCTCTTTGAACTAGTCTTTTCAGCTATATCTGTCATCATTCTCTCCATTTGCTTTAGTTACATTTCTACCAGTGGCACGATTCAGAGTCTCTTTGATGTCCACCTTGGTCATTCTTTCTTTTTTGTCTGGCGAATGCTGGTGCTTTCTTTATACATGATGTCATCACACAGCTGGTCCAGTTTCCTGTTATTAGTTTCTAGTTAATCATATTTGTCAAGATGGTCTTGAAATTCAAGTGGGATATGTCTAAAGTTATATTTGTATTTCCATGTATTTGATTAATTTCATCAGCATCATGGCCACAGCTTCATTTTTGACGGCACAGAACGAGCTCCTCCAAACTCTCTTTTATGTTAGGGTTTAGGTCTCAGCATTCACTTTGGGGAGGGTAACATAAAGTTCAAATGCAAAAACAAAGCCAAAAAACACTTCCAGAAATGCCTTGAGATCATGTAACAATGATGTAGATCCTCTTGTCCTCAGGTAGAGTGCCTTGTAGAATGCATTACCTCCAACCTTCTAAAGATGGTGCAGGAGGAGCAACCATCTTAGGGCTTGCCTGGGTGTGTCTTTCATGGAAAGTACTGACAGTTGCATAATCAGGAGTTATCTTGCCCAGACTACCTCATTTTAAAGGAACAATTTTTCTAAACTCTTTAGAATATAAAATGTGTGTCCCAATCTTGACCTTCTTCTGGCTTCTATAATATCTCCTATTGTGATTAATGATCTCCTAATTACTTATGAATATGACAATTTCCTGTATTACATGACTTAGTGAAGTAAAATCCTGCCTATGAATGGTCAGATGCTCTCATGACTTCATGCTAATGGCATTCCTCACGTTTCTGCACCTTTGTGTCCTTTGTGTCCTTTATTACTGAAGATATTTAGTCCTTAATTTATATCTGGGGTTGGGGTCTCTTTTGTACTGAAAACTTGTCCCACTTATGTAGTGGATTTGATTTCTGTGAATTACCTAGGCAGAAGTCAGCTGTCTTTCCATGAAAGAATCAGAAAGCAAAATCAGAAAGCAAAATTAATGTGATTCTTTAGAAGTCGTGAGAGTTGCAGAGGATAACACTGATTATAACATCCTGATTAATCATACAACAATAGTAAAATAATGGTTACAACATCAAAGGGAGCAATATTAATTAAAATGTTTTGATTTTGGTAATACAGGAGTACATTTTAAAGATCAATCACTAGTGGGACTTGTCAAGATGGGAGGGGAAAGAGGCAGATCATTCAGCAGTCAACAAGATGGCATTAATGTGGCTAATTTTATCTCAATTATACTTGCAAAATTTACCCTGTGGTTTCCCAATTCCTTTTAGAGGCAATTCAGGAAGTCAGGATGATGTTGCAGTCTTACAAGCTCTCTGGAAGTTTTTCTTCCAGCACAGGTAACAGAACTTGTGATCTAATCATCATGGAAAGTTATCATGATTCTCTTCTTTTCCAATCCTAATTTCTGCTTTTGGTTAACCCCCCCCCCCCACTTGGAAAGCATTCATGTTTACTATGCAAATAAGATAATCTGGAGTTAGGTTCAAGGAAATTAGGTTATCTTTGCTATGACAAAGTGATGATTTGGAGTTGAAGATTACAGGAAGCATCTGACAATAATAGTCTTACCCCAGCCATTCCTTGCTGACTTCGCATGTCTCTTCAACAAAACCTGAAAAGGGAAGCCAGCAGACAGGAAACAATAGACAAGAACAAAGCATGTCCTTCAAACCCAGATTTCCTGCCCTGGGAACCTTACAGACTCAGAGGAACGTGGATGCCAACACTCATGCAATCTCCAAGGAATGCACACAGATGTTGAAGAGACCAGTCCCTCCCACTACAAGACAATCAACTGACATCCTTTCACATCCATGCCTAAGCTTCTTTAAACTTAACATATCTTGCATAAGATAAAGTAAATGCATCTTTGTAAAGACATCCACTTGTGGTATTTACCTATCCTGTACCCAGGCTATTTAAAAATGTCTTTCTGACTTGAGATCCATGCGCTCAATCCAACAGAAATGGGCATGGAAGGATGTCAGTTTGGGAGCTGTACCCAGGTAATGGGCTCTGTTGGCCTGTTAACCAATAGTTTGAGGCTTCAAAAGCATTACCTTCTACAATGAAGAAGGAGGAGAGTGTGCCCCCACAGAGACATGGAACGTTGTTTATTAACATACCTGATACTGCCATTGAGAAAAAATGTAATGAACCCCATGGGACAAAAGCAGACAGGTAGACTTTATGTATGGGAGAAAAGTAGGACTTTTGCTCCCACACAGAGTCACATGGAAACTCTTAGAGCCTGTCTATTCTGTCTTGTATGTTCTTTGTATTCACTATCAACTATGGCAGTATGAATTTTTTCTTTAATCTGGATTATGTGTTGTAATACATTCGTTTTCAATTGTCAGCAGGGTGTGAGTATATTTTCTGTTTTTCTCCCAAACCTAACACATTAGAACCCATAAGTGTGGCAGCCTCATATTAAGATCCATGAAGGAACTAGAGACCAGTTTCAATCTGACCTACAGGTTGCAATGAGGTACATGCACACAAGGGCACTGAGTTTGGCATTATTATTTTTATGATAAAATTTGGCTTCCTTGGATGTGTCTGCTATGATAGGATCCTGTAGGAAGACATTGCACAGTAAAAGGATTCAGAATGGGATGACAATCCCCAATTCCTTTTCAATCTTTAACAGATTGAAGTCAGGACAATTTCCTGAGGTATGTATCTTGATCCTTTCTTCTCCAAAGGGATTTTAGAGAAATGAGCAGAAAGAAGCAAAATCTAACTGCAGCAAAAGAGGAGACTGAAGGTCAGGTGCTCTCCAAGACAGGTGTGTCTCAGATAACAAACAGGTCACCCCTTCAGGACCCTGAGAAAATGAATACAAAGTGAGTTTATCTGGGGGGTGACTGAAGAATCTCTCGTGGGATTTTAAGAGACAAAAGCTTGGACATAGAGTAGGTACCTAACTATAACTAGGAAACTTCACCTGGAACAGGATGAGTGTCTGGACTTGCAATTACCTCAAGGCAAACCTCCTAGAAACAGGGTAAGACCAATGGCCAGACACATGCAGATCTAAGGAGGTCATGGCTTCAGATAATACTTGGAGAGAAAGAACTGGCCCTAGACTCAACAAGGAGGGAGCTTCCTGCTCTAGCTGATGCCCTGAATTTGTGTTTCACCTACCTAAACAATAAGATAATTACTTCTGGTTAGTGATGCGTCTATCCTAAGAGCTTTTGAGTATTAAGAGAGAGTACTGGATCCTCCTCAAGGTGAATCCTTCACACCCTGGGCGGCGGGCACACCACCAAGTCACTGGTTCAAACCTATCAGCCAGTCTATGTGGCTTCATGAAGCTGACTACTCCTGAGAATATTGACGGTCCCAAGGAGGCCAAAGAGGCACTTCTACTATTTTTCATAACTTTGCTCTTAAGTTGTAAGAGCTATAGTGGATGTAAGTTTGTGTTTTAGGAAATGAGTTACACAGATGAGTATCCATAATGACAAAAACATTATATAAACGAGAAATGGATTGATAAAGTCATTTCCAACTATTTGATTAGTCCACTCTCACCTGCCAACTTACTCCTCACAATTGTCTGTGTTCTCTTACTTACAGTGAGGAAGGTGTGGTGGCTGAGGACTTCTATCAACAGGGCTCATTCTGGATTCTAAGGAGTTGGTCAGTAGTGAGGGCATCAGGCTGGTTGATGAGATTTCATAAAATGCCATCTTTTTCATGAGGAGACTTACTGTGAATAGCCAATGAGAGTGAACCACTATCTTTCTTATGAGTGTGGTCTTATCCTTTAAAAGCTCTACTCTCTAGAAAACTCTTTAGATTTGTTCTGGACCTGCACCCTTCACCTGGTCTGAAGTTTTTGGGCTTGAGACAGAATCTTGCCAGCATTTCTGTTTTTCTGGAAGTTGTCAGTCTCAACATTCTCCAGGAAGAAGTCTGCCATTTGATCTGCCATCTTGAATTCCTCAGGCATTGAATATACTTGAACAAGGCTGTGAGTCAAGACTGAAATCTAGCTTCACAACGGTAAGTTCAATTAGAGAGTAAAATGAAAACTACCTAAATGGTTCTGAGGAGCTAATGGAGGATGGACACGGACTTTGGAAAGCTGGTGTAAATTGATAGGAGAACACATCAGCCTCTCTGTGGGAGAGAGGATTCACAGATGGATAAAGGTAAAACATCTTGTCCTAGTTTCATTTTTTCATATGCTACTTCTTATGATGGTTGAATGTCTCTCTTTCATAAATCTACTCTGTGTGTTCCCTTCATCTTCTTTTGGTGGTCTCTTCATTTTTCATCTACTACTAGTGTGCTAACTTGTTTTACAGTGGTGATTTTGAGGACATGGCAAAGCAGTATTTTCTCCTTCATAGGGTACAGGGTTGCTGTGGATCTTTAATGACACAAATGCTCCCAACAGAAACAGCATCTTTCAAAGTTGTGAACCATACATTTTAAATTATATAATTCAGCCTTTCATTTTTTTTTTTTTTGGTTCTAGCAGTTGCAGTCATCTTAAGTTACTTTTTCAGCTATGTGTTTGCACTGTGAGCTTACATGTAAAGCAATTTCTGACAACCCTCTCAGATTACAACACACTGCAACAGTCACTGCTGACTCAATCAGATCCCCTGTAGATTGCTACTGCTATAACTATTTATGGGATTAGAAAGCCCAGTAGAAGATGCTAGTGGTTTCAAACTGCTGACCTTGCAGTGACTGGCAGCCCAACACATAACCACTGCCATGCCAAGGGTCCTCAGTCTACTTAAGGCAAGGAATAGTCCTACTTCCTTCTTGAGAACTCAACACTCATTTTCTTACTGCCAAACTCCCATGTTGAACTTAAAAGGATGCAGAGATGAGCAGTATTTCTGAATCTCACTGTAGTCTTAGAAGCCAGGATGATCAGATTGATTTAGAAGAGATAGGTAAACAAAGCAGAAATATAGAGGAAGAATAAGAGGGTATACTTAAAGGATGTTCTCCTGTATACTAAGACATATAAATGAGAGAAAGCTTAATTTTTTTTATCCTCCTCAGTTATGACCTGATGGATAAAAAGATTCCTTTCTTTGTTACAAAGCTGGTGTCTTTGCAGAAATGACTGCTTATGATTAGTTTCTCTATTGAAAAGACGAAACCACAAATGAATCTGCATCTAAAAATGGCACCGCCTTTATTTTCCCTGGTATGATGTCAGTCAAAGCTTTAATTGGGTTATCCAACAATTCCAACCTCTCTTCTCTATTACATGAGTGGAATGAAATTTGCTTTGACCTCACTAATAGCACTTTGGTGATTTTCACATTGAGAAGCATATTTCGATATAATAGGTTGCTCAGCTCTTTTCTTTATCTTTTTCCACATTTGCTTTAGTTGTGCTACTACCAATGCCAGAATTCAGAATCTCCTGATGTCCAGCTTGGCTATTCTTTCTTTTCTGTCTTCTGAATGACTTTGCTTTCTTCATACATGATGCTGTTGATGTCATATCACAGTAGACCCAGTTCCTGTCATTGATATACACTTAATCACATCTGTTGTTGAAATGCTCTTGACATTCAAGTAGAATGTGTCTAAGGTTATATTTGCATTCTCATGTATCTGATTCATAACTTCAGCTTCATGGAACCAGGTCATTTTTGACTGCTAATAGTGAGTTTCCTCAAAATATCTTGTTGGTTAGGGATTATGTCAGAGTATTTCATTTTTGAAGGTTATAGTTAACAGTAAAATTCAAGAAAGCACTTCATCAAATCTCTTGAGATTATGTAACCATGCAATAGATTATGTCACTCTCCTGTGAAGTGCATTGGAAAGTGGATTACCTCCATCCCTCTCCAAACAATTCAGGGAGGAGTTGTCTCTTCGGGCTTGCCAGGGTGTGTACTTGATGTAGAGTAATGAAGGTTGCATAGTCAGGCGCCATACCCTAGCCATCTTGCCCTGTCTTGAATGAAAGAAGTAATTTTCTAAGCTCCAGAAAACATAAAGTGTTTGTTCCAATCTTGGCCCTCTTCTGGGTTCCCTACTCTCTCCCTCTTATTGTGATTGATCTTCCAATTGGAAATGAATTTGTGACAGTGTCCTGTGTGCCGTGCCTTGGTGATCTAACATCCTGACTGTGAATCTTCAGATGCTATCATGACTTCATGCTAATGGCATCCCTCATGCAGCTCACATGTGTGTGGTTCATGTTGTCATTGTGTCTTTTAAGACTGAGTTATCCTGGTCTTTAATTAATATCTGAGTTTGCGTCTCTTTGGACTTATGAGATGTGTAATTTGTTTACATGTTGTCTTAGAGGAACTCAGCACCATCTTCCAGAGTAGAAAAGCTCTGGGCTCTCTTGGGGGACTCATATGAGTGCTTCTATGAATATCCTGCAGGTAGCTGCACTGGCGGGGGGTGGGCGGGGGGGGGGGTTGTCGAGCGACCTCTGTATCTCCCTGTGGTTTCACTGTTAGCCTAACCAACCAGTTTCCATTATTTGGAATGTGTGTTGGATAGTACTCTCCTTAGACACAGATCAGGTGTTTGTGGGTCCACGAGGTTGGAGTTTCACTGATCGATGTCTAAGTAAGTCATAGTGGTTTGTCTCATGGGGCTTGGAATGCCTCGGCTGGTGTGTTGTGTTTCCCTCTGGAACTGGAGTGCTGTGGAGGCCATGTGGGTGTGCCCTTGTTGATATAGAGCACTGTAGATACTAGGCAGATTTGCCCTAGTCAGAAAGATCTCTGGAGGATGAGTGCATATCCTGATGGCAGGTGGGAGCACCACCAACAGTGGACAGGAGTTCTCCCTGTCACTTTTAAGGCCTCGGGGTAAGGGCTGGAATTCCGCCAGCCGTTTGAAGGGGAAAACCATCAGCACTTGGGGTTTGGAGGAGGACTGGTGTGATATTTGCAGCTACGTATAAAATCATCAAATGCAGGCAGGAGCTCTCCTACCTGGACCTTCAGAGTTGCCCTAGGCAGAGGGGAGTCCTGGAGGTTGTTAGTTGCTCCCAATTTTCTGGTCTGGAAGCAGGACTTCCGGGAGAGTGAATCTTAACAAGATTCCATCTTATTCTATCTCCACTTATTTTCTTATGTTATACTACTGTTCAAACCCTTCAATAGTTTACCCTACAAATGTGTTCTTCTGATTTCTCTTCTCTCTTGTGTTGATTAATATAATTTCCTTTACCACAATTAGTACCTGTCAACCTTTACCTTATTGCTTAATCTTCCCTTTCCAACCTTCAAATTTGTTTGCTTTAGTATGAAAGTCTTTGTCTTGTTTTTGTTGGGCATTTCCATTTTCTTTCTTTCTCCTTCTCCTTCTTCTCCGTCCCTACCTTCTCCTCCTCCTTCTCTTTACATGGTATTAAGCATCATTTGTTCTTTATTAATTGACTAATTTCACACAACCTAATGTTCTCCAGGTCTATTAATGCCATGAGGTGATTCTTGATTTCATCATTTTTTTAGCAATATATGATACCGCTTGTTTACATGAACCAGTTTCTTTATCCATTTGTGCTAGTCTGGTTTGATTATAGAAGCAAATTCCTGGAAATGCATATATAAAAGAGAAAGTTTTATACACCAGAACATCTGTACTTTAAGAAATCATCCCAGTACAGACCAAGTCCCTAAATCTGGTATTAGTCCATATGTCCAATACCAATCTATAAAGTCCTCTTCAGATTCACAAAACACAGGCCAGTACAGTGAATACAAGAAGATGACAGACCAGTGGGTAGGAACTAGTGGATCCAGCAGTATTGTAAGCATCTCAGGACTGGCAGAGATCACCATGTGGATTATCCAGCTCAGGGCACAAGCATAGTTCCATATGCCTTGTCAGCTTCAATGTCTAGGTAGCCATGCCATAGCAGCAGTTTGGTCTGACTTGGCCATTCTTTTATTATTCTTTTCTCATAGCAGATTCTATTTCTTCAGTCTTCTTCACCTGTCAGGTCATCCACATGAAGAGAGGAGGGCGGGGAAGGGATTACCTGAGGGAGCAGGGAAAAGGAGCATGTGGTGCAGACGAGGCCAGCGGTCTACAGTTTTCTTGAAGTATCATTAGCTAACCGTGTTAACAGGTTAGTTCTTGTCTCATAGAAAATGTAAGTGTACTCACAACGACTGCTATGTTTGTACCCAATAGCTTGAACTTAAATGACAGAGAGAGAGAGAGAGAGAGAGAGAGAGAGAGAGAATTCATACTGTATGAATTCTCTGGGCTCTAGCTGCCAGATTCTTCAACTTTAATCTCTTTTACAGTTAGCCTGAGGTTTCTCATGGAATTTAATTGTGATTCAGTTGATTATAGACCTTCTGAGCATCCTGAAACCCAGTCAACTCTCATAGATCATTTGCTGTGCTTGAATCCTGTGGTCTTGCAGCTGGCCTCTGAGTGTAGAGCAGTGTTTCTCAACTTTGCGAATATCACAACACTATAGTTCCTCATGTAACCTCCAACCATAAAATTATTTTCGTTGCTACTTCATAACTATAATTTTGATACTTTTAAAAATTTTGATACTTTTTGATACAGTATAAATATCTGAAATGCAGGATGTGTTTTCATTTTTAGAAATCGAGGATAATCAAATCATAGTGATTAATGTCAAAACAGTATATAAATGTATATTGTGAAATATTTATTTTTATTTACAAATAGATGAGATTTTTGCCTTGTAGCATGTGCAACAGCCTTCACGCCTGGAGATGGATAGAAAAACCATGTCTCAATTCCAAAGACCATGGGAAATATGTGTTTTCCTGATGGTCTTAGATGACCCCTGTCAAAGGGTTGTTTGACCCCCAAGGAGGTTGCAACCAACAGGTTGAGAGCCGCTGGTGTAGAGGAATAGATAATTTACACTGCTTTTGACAGACAGATAATCACTGACACTTGAGTGACTGTGTGCTTCCCTCACACTGGAGCCCAAGCTGGGAAATACTCTGAAATACTCTGCCAAAGACATGGTGGGTGGATTGTGGAGAATTTCCTTCAGCCTACTTCCAGAAGAATGATGTAAATCAATGAGGGGCAGGAATTCCTCAGTGATCTTTTTCCCCCTCAGTGATTTTATCATCACTTTTTTTGTTCTTCCCCCCCTCCCCAAATGGACACCCATTCCTTCTTTTTAATAGGAGAACTTTTTTTTTTTAACAAATGTCACATGAAAGGTTTGGTATCTGTCACCGTGGAGATAGCTTTTGTAAATATAACTAACTCACTAGTATTTCATGCATGTCTTGAGTATTGATTGTTGGTTTCTGAGGTAGTCATTGTTAGGTGTCACTTATTTGATTCCATATCAAAGGGACTCAGGACATCCCAGAAGGAAACACTGCCTTCTGCTTTGCTATACTCACAAGTTATGATGAGCCCATTGTTACTGTCACTGTGTCAATCCATTTAGTTGAGTGATTCCTATTTTCACTGCCTCTCTACCAAAAATACTATCCTCCAGGGACTGCTCTCTTCTGATAATATTTTCCAAAGTATGTAATAGGAACTCTCACTATTTTTAACTCTAACTAGCACCTTGAGCTTCTTCAAAGATAGACTTGTTTGTGCCTTTGTTTGCCAGTGTTATTTCAGTATTCTTGGCCATTGGTATAATCCAATCAAATCAATTCTTCAGTTTTGCTTATTCAGTGTTCAACTTCTACCGATGTATGAGAAAATTGGCAGTACTGTGGTTTGGGTGAGGTGAACCTAGTCCTCAAAGTAAGAGCCCCGTTTTTCCACACTCTATACAAGTCCAAACAAATACTATAACCATTCTGCTTTGTTTTCATGTTTTTTTTTTTTGGATAAGATAACAGTTTTCTGGAAGGAGTTAGAACTTAGAAAAACATAGATTAAGAATGTTGCTCAAACCTATAAATAGTGCAAGGTCTGTTTGTTGACCTTGGGAGTGCGTTCTGGTTGAGTCTGATGGGGTGCCAGGCACTAGCCCAAAGCCTTTTTTGATCTTTGGTATTCCCTGGGGACTTCATTGCTCTGTCCCCCTTGCTGTTCTGTTACACACCCTCAGTGTTTGGCCTCTTTGTCACGGGATCGATTTGAACACAGTTCCTGCATTGTGTCTCCAGTGTTGTCCTCTGTGGTATTGTGGGTCAGTGAGGGACGTTGTGTTTCATGGTGGGTCCTCTCTGTGCATTGGCTGCTCTGAGCATAAATGTCCATAGGACTTGGTAGGCCAGGATGTGCTCCCCTTTCACCCCCTTAAGTTGACAAATTGAGAGCATCCTGTTCATTGATCTTTGAGTCATTTTTTATTCTCTTTATACTCTGAAAATATCGCCAATATAACTCAGAGAAAATGTAAGGAGAATAACAAAAAGAATGTTGCTCAAGGAGATGCCTAGAAGGCAGCCTTTCTTTGCAACCATTCGATGTAAGACCTCTAAGCTTAAGCCTGTCTTTAAGACTTGGTGATATGGTGAGCCTTCTCTTTAAACTACGTTTGATGACTTGGCATGAGAGATTCTAAACTAAATTTTGCTTTTCTTTAGTAGCCTGATTTGCTGATTGTTTTAGGAGCACCCTAATCTTCACCCCTTATCCCATAACTGCAACCTCACATATTCCTGCCTTCAGAAACTCCTTTTGCAATCCCTGGGGGTTGTAAAAGGAAAGTGCCAATGATAGTCTACTCGCCACTGAGGCTAATGTCTCCCCAATTTATCACAGCATTGCCTCTTCCCACCACATTCATCTTGTTTTCCTACCAAACTAGGTTCCTGTTGGAGCACGTATCACAAGCTCAAGCCTTGCCACTAACTTCTCTCCTACCTGGAAGACCAAGACTCTGGATGAGATATGCTAGAATCCAAGCCAAGAATCTCTCCCTGATGGCTGGTATGGTTTGCCATCTATCATCATTACCTAGAAAACTTGAAATCCAGAATTTAGGCCAAGATGACAAAATAGTTAAGCAGTCATCTCTTTCCTGGATGCATATTGTACTTTTAAGCCTCTGCCCTCACCTTGGCTCTTGACATTATCCATCTACCTACTATTTACCATTCCTTGACTATAGGCTGCAGTCTTTCACACAGGCTTTAAAATTGGACAACCATAAACCCAAGAGTTTAGTAAAATAGCAAGTAAGGATTCCCCTGATTTGTTTTCTTGTTTAGAATATCACTGTCTTGGCTAAGGTACTTCTCAGATATCCCATTGGTGTCCCTCTCTCTCTAGTTGTGCACCTCTACAGCAAGTTTCCCTAGTTGCCACATTCTACTGTGAATAAATGGGGTGCCCAACCATAGATATTACTTCACACACAAGAATCCATGGGAGGCAAGGGGATTGGAGCAGGTTAAATTTGAGAAAAGCATAGGATTGGCTGGAGAGGCAAGGATGAGGATGGTTCAACTTGATCACAGTATCCAAATACGCCAAGGGTTATGGTCTGAGGTGCAGAATGGGCTGGTAAAGAGCATTCTTCATGAAATATTTTTTCTTCAGTTAGATTGCTTGTGGAAAGAAGACATTCACCCTCGATGGAATGTGAAGATGTTGAAGCCTTAAAAACTTCCATATTATTCTGCAAACTTAGGATGTGGATCCAAAATTGGTAATGATATTTAAGAAATTAGTAAAATTTCTCTGTACATGTAGAGT
>PVJH01022100.1:0-37294 GCA_004026705.1 Nesogale talazaci | reverse complement strand
CAGCCTTTTCCTGTATCGGTTCCTGGCATTTATGTTTAGTTTATATTTTACCCTTTTGTATAAGCCATATAGCTTGCTTGCTTTGTGTTACATTTTAGTTATTATACCTTTGTATTGTTTTATAGTGCTTACATATGTTGTAACCTTTAGTCCATTAGATTATATTGTAGCTTTGTGATTGGTTGCTTTAAGTTGCCCCTGCTTTGCTCCTGTATGCCCCATTAGCATGCGGGACCAAGTTGAGGACTCCAGCCCCTTTTGCAGGCGTTTTTTCTTTATCTGGCACTCGGCCAGCATTGGCCCCTGTTGACTTTACCTCATTAGCATAAGCTGTGACCATTGGCTTTATATACCCTGAGTTTTACCCCAATAAACGAGGCTTGCTCAGAAACCTGTCTTGCCTCCATTCTTCGCGTCCCCTGCCCATCTTCGTCTTCAGGCTCCGGACCCAGAGATCCACGTTGAGAATGTCCCGTGGGCCGGGACAGTACCCCTCACAATAACCAAGAACAAATTGAAATATCTAGGGATATATTTAACAACAAAACAAAGAAAACTACAAGACCTTATTATAAGAAACCAAAATTGACCTCCACAAATGGAAGAACATCCTATGTTCATGGATCAGAAGACTCAATATAGTAAAGGTGTCAATCTACTCAAGGCACTACATAAATTTAACGATATCCCAATTCAAATACCAAAAACCTTCTTCAAGGGATTAGAAAAGCTCACCACCAATTTCATATGGAGAGGGAAGAAACCCAATTAGAAGAGAACTCCTCAAGAAAAAGGACAACGTCAGAGAGTTGACTTTACATGATTTTAATACCTACTACACAGCCTCAGTGGTCAAAACAGTGTGATACTGGCATGTGACAGATACTCAGACCAATGAAAACTAACAGAAAACCAAGAAATAAAGCCATCAGCATATAGAAAATTGATTTTCAATAAGGGCCCAAAAAGCATCAAGTGGTAGCTGGAAGCCCTCTTTAACAAGTGATCCTGGAAACAATGGATATCCACCTGTGGAAAAATAAAACAAGATATGTACCTCACCCCAAGCACAAGTGCAAACTCCAGGTGGATCACAAACCTAAAAGTAAAACCTCGAACTATCAGGATCATTAACAAAGAAATTGGAACAAACCTAAGAACTTTGGTGTAGCAGTTACCGATCTGTGTCAATTTTAACACTGGAAGTGTAGGGGTGGAGTCTAGCCTGTCGATCTGGAGGCCTCTGTGTCTAGTCAATGAGACTTCTGTGTGGGCATGGCTTTCTCCTGAGAATTCTGGGAAGTCTCATGGTGTTTCCCAATTGGAGGAGAGAGACTTGACTCAGTCTCTTGGAGACGGTCTACCAACAAGACAACACAACAGCATGATATAGACCCTGAGTCCTGGAGACTGAAGGAGCTGGAGGAGAAGCCACATGTGCTTGCCCTGATGGGATCAAATCTCTAGAGCAGGAGAAGCCACATGGAGACTCCTGCTAGTGCTGAGATGTTTGGGAAGCCACGGAGAGACCCCTGCCAGCGCTGAGATGTTTCCACTGCCACTGGATACTGCAGATGGTCCCTAAGCCTTGGAAATGAGCAGCCATGGGGAGACCCCTGCTAGCTCCAGAATGCTTCTACTGCCGTTGGATATGCAGGACTCTGCACCCACTGGCCTGTGACTGTCCTGGTGCCATTGCATGTGCCTTGGGAGTCAGAAGGAGACTTTATAGACTGATATCGGACATATGAGCTAATATAGGACTTATGACCTTGGACTGGACTGGGTTGGGATGCTTTCTGAATGTTCCATTCCTCTTGTCTATAAACCTTTCCCTTATATCCATATGTATGTTCATGAATTTGTTTCTCTAGTCTACCCAGACTAACACACTTGGTTGAGAGAATATGTAGGCTAACTGCAATAGGGAAGAGTCCACAAACAGGTGAACCTGAAATTGACAAGTGGAGCTATACTAAGGATAAAACACCTGTGTGTGCAAAAAGACTTCACCAAGAGGGTAGCAAGAGAACCCACAGACTGGTAGGAGATTTTCATCAATGACACAAAAAGGGCTTGTTACTAAAATCCACAGTACCTTCCTATCCTGCAAGAAGAAAAAAGAAAATAGTTAATCCCCTGAAAAATTGGGCAAAGAACTGAAAAGAAATTTCATTAGGGAGGAGACCCGAATGGCCAATAAACTTATGAGAAAATGCTCCCAATCATTAGCCATCAGAGAAATGCAAATTAAAACAACCATGAGATATCATCTAACACCCTTGAGGATAACCCAAATCAGAAAATCAGAGAGAAACAAATTTTGGAGGCGATGTGAAAAGGTAAGAATTCTCCACTACTGGTGGTCTTGTAGATAAGTACAGCCTCTGGAGAAAGCAATCTGGTGGTATTTAAAGCAAATAGAAATTGTGCTACCTTATGGCCCACCTATCCCTCTACTGGGCATGTACCCAGAAGAGGTAAGAAATAAACCACAACCAGTACTCTGCACTCCAATATTTATTGTGGTGCAATTCACAATAGCAAAGAATTGGAAACAACCTAAAATTTCATTGATAGACAAATGGATTAGTAAACTCTGGCACATACACACAATGGAATATTATGTATCCCGAAAAAACACTGATGATCACATGAACCATGTCATTTCATGGGAAGAGTTAGAGGAAATCATGCTAAGTGAAGTTAGCCGATCACAAAAGGACAAGTACAACATGAGTCCCCTGCAGTAAGTGCAGTGCAATCAGCACAGTAGATATAGAAGAAAGCCACTTATCACACACTATTTGGCTTGAAATATCAGAAGTCTGGTGGAGGTCAGACAAAACCCAAGGAGGTACATATTATTCCAAACCAAAAAGGAAGAAAGGTGGGAAGAGGGAGGGAGAAAAGGGAGGGCAAAGATGTTGGCACAGGGGAGCAGACCACTAACCCACCCAGAGGAAGAGTATTGTTTATGTCTCCACAGAATTAGGAGTGTGCATGCAGGTCCCATCACAGCACACCAAACCTTGAGGGCAGCATAACCACATGGAGAAATTCATTAAAAGACTGGGCCGCATGTCCTGTCCCTATCAGAGGCAAACTGACCCTTCTCTAGACATATGTACTACAAAGGACATTAGACCTACAGGTTGGGGAGAGGGGCTGGCATCCCACACCTACATAAAAACAAGCAAAGAATGAAAAAGAAAAAGGGAAGTCTATACCCCATATCAGCACACCAAGCCTAGAGGAGAATGTCCCTGCATGGAGCTGCTAAGGCACAGAGAGTAAAGTAGTGCTAGCAATAACTCAAGACATGTTGTCCCTTACTGTAGCATGCCACAACAGAGAACAATACTAGGGACACACGGCGACACCCCCACCCACCCCCCAGCAGTGAGGCAAACCCAGAGGGAACAGACCAGCACAGCAATGGGAGCAAAGAAAAGACACAAAACTCCTAAAAAGTCCTAAAAACAGACTTCATCTTGGGGAGACAGCTCTTAGAATTCCCCTAAGACCGATAGAGAGACCGATAAGAGCCATAAAAGTCAGCAGACAGATCTAAAATTATATATGGGGGGGGGTCTCTTTTTTTTTCATTCTTTTGTTTTCTTGTTTGGTCTCTGCTATTGTTAGGTTGCTTACTTATATAAGAAAGACATGGGAATCAGGCTGGAGGAAGCCAATGGTCTTGGAGGGACTACGGGGAAAGACGGTGAAGGAAGGAAATGGTGAGCAAGTAATACCATCAACAGGGAACAACTAAGAATTTAAAGTCAACAACAAGTACGTAGAAGTCTTGAGGTTGTTGGAACAACAGCAATCTAGCTGAGAGGAATTACTAAGAAGCGGAAGTCGGGCAGAATGTGGGGCAGAAGGAAGGTGAAAGGAAGAGAGGAATGATCTAGGAAGCAAAGATATGTATATAGGTGTGTATATATGTTAATACAATAATTCATAACAATAGAAGTATTGGCCCATGTCCATATATTATATATGCCAATCCACTAAGGTTGCGGATGGATTTTGGGCCTCTGTTCATGCTCTGCCCCAATACAAGAACACTGTGTTGTAACAATCTAGCATTCTGTGATGCTCATCCTCCCAGCACAATTGCTGAAGACAAAATGGGTGTATAATCAAATGTGGTGAGGAAAGCAGATGATGTCTGGGTGTCAAAAGATGTAGCATCTGAGATTAAAGATGTTAAACAAGCAGCCATTTAGCAACAAGCCCACATGAAAGAAGCACACCAACCTGTGTGATCATCAGGTGTTTCCAGGACTGAGTAACAGGCATCAGAAGACCACAAACAAACAAACAATATTGTTGAGAATGAGGTGGGTCAGAGCAGAGACCCAAAGTCCATCTGTAGACATGGGGCCTCTCCTCACAGAGGGGTCCCAAAGAAAGGATGAATCACTCAAGGTGCAGTAAAGCATGGATGAAAAGCACAGTGCTTCTATGGTTCCTCAAGAATTCCTAAACCCCCACTATCATGGCTCCAGTCCTGACTTTCACTGCAAGCTGGACAGCAGCATGTGCACAGGTACAAATAATATATAGCTTACAACACACAGCATCCAGGAACAAGAATGGGAGTAGCAATACCAGGAGGGGCAGGGAAACGTGGAGAAAGAAGGGAGGGAAAGGGGAACTGATTGAGATGATCAACACATAACTGCATCACCACCCCCACCGAGGGGTACAAACAACAGAAACCATGGGGGAAGAGAAACAACAGTCAGTGTAAGATATGAAAATAATTTATAGTTTATCAAGAGGCCACAAGGGTTGGGGGTCTGAGGGGTTGGGGTGGAGTGAGGAGCTGATACCAAGGGCTCAATAGAAAGTAAATGTCTAGAAATGGGCAACACATATATGAATTTACTTGATACAATTGCTATATGAATCATTACAAGAGCCTTCAATAAAATGCTTGAAATGAATAAATATATAAAATATGAATGAAAGAAAGAAGTACTTAAAAATACAATCCTCATGATAGAAATAAAGCTGATAGAATTTTGTAATGACTCCTCTCTTGCAAATATCTTTATTAACAACATAAATGGCAACTATACACATGGAATTTGCCAGATGGAATACATAGGAATCATCTTAAAGAGAGATGATAAGATTAGTTGTCTCTACAGAAGTATTCAATTTGATAAAGATGATTAGGGCAAAAATAAGCGAGGGCAAATTATGGAACAGATCCCCATTTGCTTATCTGCAAGTTTATACTGAAGCTGAAGACAATTAAAACAAGTTCACTAGAACAAAAATGCAACCTTATGTATTGTTATGTTTGCTGTCTGTGGCTGAGCCATTTTAGACTTAACAGAATGAAGCATTGCTCCATCCTGTGTGGTTCTCGTAATTGTTGTTATGTTTGAACCTATTGTTGCAACCAATGTGACAACCCATTTCTTTAGCCAGCTTCCTCGTTTTTTCTGACCTTCCACTTTACCAAGTGTGGTAGTTACTGTATATACTGGAGATAAGCTGACACAAATATCAATCAAGGCACCTAGTTTTAATACAAAAACTGTATTAAAATGTGCTGGAAATTTTAGTTTATACACAAATATATACAGTACATAATCCGGTGTCAGTTTGAGGATTCAGAGTGAAGAAAGGGAGTCTAGGCTGTTGATGAGGTCATAGCAAATAAGGCCTCTGTGTGTACATGCCCTTCTCCTAAGGATTCTGGGAATTCCTGTATTCTTCTTTGGAGGGGGGAGTGTCTCTCTCTCTCTCTCTCTCTCTCTCTCTCTCTCTCCCTCCCTCCCTCCCTCCCTCCCTCCCTCTCCCACCACCACCACCACCCCTGCCCCCAGATATCCTGTGGAAAAGACACATCAAGAGAGACTTATGGAGCCAGAGAAGCCAAATGGAGACCCCTGTCACCACTGACATGTTTACAATGCCACTGGATCCACAAAACTTCCCACCCACTGTGATCTTCCTGCATTCAGTGTCATTGTATGTTCTGTTCAACTTCCTAAGATTATTTGCTTAACGTGTCTGGGTGAACACAAAGGCATGACTCATGACTGAACTCTAGTTGGGAGGGAGAATAACTGAAAATGCTTTTAGGAACCCTAGGTGAGGAGGCCTGAGGTGGCCACATTGACCCTAGCTTCTGGGCACACCCAGAAGCCCCAGGCCTTAGAATACTGGAGCGTTGAATCCTGGATCTTCAAATCCTGGATCTTCAAGGAGCATGGCCTGGCTCAGAGGCTACATGAGGACTCTCCACTGGGTGAATTGGACTCTACCTCAGACACACTTGAAACCTGAGGACTAAGGATGGAAAATTCATGGTGTCTGAGGAAGGAGAAGACAGCTGCACTGAGATAGTTTCACTGTTGGTAGATGGACAAATATCGTCTTGCAACATCAATACCCTATATGCTATATTAAGATATGTATTTTTCTGTGACTGACAGTCTCAGTGATTATTATTGTAAAATTTCCTGACAATTAACCCCCATTGTTTGTATACACAGCATTCAGCCACAAAATGATTGATTCTGTACAAGGAAATCATTCAGGTATTTCAATATGGAGTTCACCTACTTCAACTCAATACCCCTTCTCAGGAAGGCTTTAAAAAATTAGTACCTGGGGCTAATCAAAAACAATATTAATGGGAAATTGTTATGCCCTAGGGGGATGACCAATCAGACTCTCTACCAGAAATCAACAAGGAGGTTTTGAAAGGGAGACAATGGCAGATTTTTTTTAAAAACACATAGATCTAGAAATGGATTTGGGACTCACACTAAAACCTAGCCCCAATTTAAGGAGCAATTCTTACATCATGGCCCTGATCTACACTCAGGAAGGACAGAGAAGATATGGTGCCATAGCAAAGTGCAGTGAAGAAATTAAATGGTGCCCAGTTATCAGATAAAGTAGCATGTGGGGCCCCCAGGTGCTACACCTTTTGATAGCCAGGCAGTTTTCTTCAGCACCTTTGCTTATGAACACATTTGTCTTCAGTGATCATGTCAGGAAGGTGAGCCTCATGGAATGCCAATTTAATAGAACAAAATGTTCTTACACTGAGGAGGTATTAATTGGAGGTCCAATACCCATCTGCCATCCTAATACTAACCATATAAGTATATGCACTTTGATCTATTGCTCCATCGTGATATGTAAATATATGCACCTATGTACATGCCTTTACTTAAATCTCTATACGTTCCCTTTACCCCCCAGTTCTTTCCTCTATTTCCTTTTATTTTCCTCTTGTCCAACTGTCATGCTCAGCCTCCATTTGGATTTCAGTATTTTCTCTCTGTTACATTACTCTCGATCAATCCCTATCAGACCTCTCACACCCACTTTGTCACTTATTTTGAATCACTTGTTGTTCCCTTATGCCTGAGCTGGCCAACCTTTCCAGATCCTTTCACCCTCCTCCCCATCTCCCATGCCCCCCCCCCAGAATCATCAGTCCCATCATTTCCACCTCCAGATTGTTCATTCAGCCAATCTTATCTAGATAGACCTGCAGAGATAACAATATGAACCCCCAAAAAGGCATCCTAAGATGAAGCAACCAAAGAAAATTAAACAATAACAACAATGAACCCCAATGTCATATATGTTAAAAAATTAAAATAATAACAATACAAAAACCCGTAAATAATTCAAGTCTGTTTGTTGACCTCTAGGAGTGTCCCCTGGTTGAGTCAGATGGGGTGCCACACCATGGCCTCAAAGTATATCCTTGGCACTCCATCTGGAACTCTGTTGCACACCCTTAGTGTTTTGCCACGGTGTGGTTGGATCAGACAGGGTATAATCCTAACCCTGTTTCTCCATTGTTGACCCCCAAAGGGCCTTGGATCAGTGAGTGAAGCCGTATTTTGTAGTGGGGCCGGCCAAATGATCCTCTCTGTACATTGACTGTTCTGAATGGAAATATCATCCTGAAGGCTTGGTGGGCCAGGATGCACTCCATTCTCTATTCTTCCCCCTTCGTTTGTTCTCATGTCCTCTGGTCAGGCATATCTCACTCCCCATACTTCAGCTTTAGTTCTGACCTCTAAAGCAAACTCTCCTTGGAGGGAGAGGCGGCTTCCCCCGTAGTTGGGATTGGGTTTGGGCACTCAGCCCCCTTCACTGGTTCCCAGCTCCATGCCATAATGCTGCATTCACATCCTGGAATACCAGATTTAAGTTTGATCCCTCTTTCCCTGTGGAGATATGAACAATATGCTCCCCAAACAAGCAGCCATCTAGCTCAGAAGCAACAAAGCCCACATAGAAGAAGCACACCAGCTTGTGGGACCACGAGGTGGCAAAGGTATCAGTTATCAGGCTTCAAGAACTAAAAGTCATAACATAGCATGCTCACCTTCCTGACATGATCACTGATGACAAATGTGTGCATAAGCAAATGTGGTGAAGAAAGCTGATGGTGCCTGGTTATCAAAAGATGTAGCATCTGGGGTCTTAAAGGCTTGAAAGTAAACAAGTGGCTATCTAGCTCAGAAGCTACAAAGCTGACATAGAAGAAGCACACCGTCCTGTGTGACCACGAGGTTTGGAAGGAATCGGTATCAGGCATCAAAGAACTAAAAATCATATCACTATAAATGAGGGGGAGTATGTATTGAAGACCCAAAGCCCATCAACAGGTGAAGTGACATCCTCTTACAGAGGATTTGCAAAGAGGAGATGAGCCAGTCAAGGTACAGTGTAGTAACAATGAAATATGCAACTTTCCTCTAATTTTCAAATGCTTTCTCCCACCCACTATACTGATCTCAATTCTACCCGACAAGCCCAGCTAGATCAGGGGATGTACACTGAAGCTGGAAACATGAGGAATTTAGGATAGATGATCCCTTCAGGACCAGTGGTGGGAATAGTGATACCGGGAGAGATGGTGAAATAGAAAGGGGGAACCAATTTCAGGGGTCTACATATAACCTCCTCTCTGGGGTACAGAAAACAGGGAAATGAGTGAAGGGACACATTGGAGAGTGTACAATATGAAAAAGTCATAACAATTTGTAAATTATTAAGGGCTCATGGGGGAGAGGGAGTGGGAAGGGAGGAGAAATATGGGGAGCTGGTACTGGGGGCCTAATGGAGGGAGGAGATTCTGAGAGTGATGAAGTGATGATGGCAACAAGTGTGCAAATGTGGTCTGCATACAATTGACATATGTATTGATCATGATGGGAGCTGTATGAGCCCCTAATAAAATGGTTCACAATTTGAAAAAGTAGGGGGAAAGAGGAGCTTATACTAAGGCCTAAAGTAGAAAATATTTGGAAATGAAGATGACAATATGCTTGATGTTTGGAATGTTATAAGAGGTGTAAGAGCTGCCAATAAAATCAATGGGGAAAAAAATAACATCTGGGGTCTTAAGGGCTTCTTTCCAGAAAAGCAGCCCTCGAAGTTAGGCGTCAACTAAGTTCACATGGAAAAAACACACCAACATTGTAAATCATAAAATCCGAAGTCAAGGGCTGAGCCCGGGTGGCGTAGTAGTTGTGCGCGGGACTGCGGCCCACTGGGATGGAGGTTCAATTCCAGCAGTGGGGCTGGGCTTCCTACTCCCACCGCTGGAGAGCAGTGATGCCCCCTAAAAAAAACAAAAACAAACAAAATCCGAAGTCAAAGGAGATATGACAGTTATATAATTTCATGTCAACTTAATAAATAAGTGTAGTTTTGTAGTCTAACCTGTCCATCAGGTCAAATCCTGATGATGCCTCCTGTGGGTGTGGCCTTCTCATGAGGATTCTGGGAACTTCCTCTCACTCTATCTTTGTATACCTGTTGACAAACCATGTGAAGACTTGCTGAGACCTGCAAGAGTTTTCTCTTTCTCTCTCTCTCTCTCTCTCTCTCTCTCTCCTAGTGAAACAAATTCATGGAGACACTCATGTATATAAGGGAGAGGGTTATATACAAGAATAATTGAACACTGAGAAAACATCCCAGCCCAGTCCAGATCAAGTCCATAAATCTGATATAAGTCCATATATATCAAGCCTGATACCAATCTTAATGTTCTCTTTAGACTCATAAAGCACATGCAATGAAGCTGAATGCAGGATGATCACAGGGCAGTGGATAGAAAGTCTATGATTCCAGTGGCATTGTAAGCATCTCAGCACTGGCAGGGATCTCTCCATGGCTTCTCCAGCTTTAGAGGTCTGGTTGCATCAGGATAGGTCCATGTGTCTTCTCCGACTTAGGGTACTAGCATAATTCCATGTGTCTTGTCAGCTGCAATATCTCCCAGGGAGTGGCAGAGAGAGGGTGGTTTCTTCCAACTCCAGGAAGGTTGTACCAGATTTCCCAGAATTTCCAGGAGGTCACACCCACCCAAATACCTCATTGGCTATGATCCGATTGACAGACTAGACTCCACCCCTTCACTCATAATCCTCTCAAATTGACAAATGATTATCTAGCACACTCTGTTTCACCTTTCTGCTGAAAAGCCAAACTCAGAGAGCTAGAGGAGACACCTGAAGATCCATGCCAGAGCTGAAATGCTTCCATCACTATTGGATCCACAGGACTTTGCACCCCTCAGTCTGTGATCTTTCTGCATTTTACATCATTGCAGGTGACTACGAGATCCTGAACTTTTGGACTAGTATTGGACTACAGGCTAATATCAGACTTGTGAACTTGATCTGGACTGGGCTGAGATGTTTTTTAATATACAATTACTCTTTGATATAAAGCTCTTTCTTATACCTATGAGTGTCTCCAGTTTTGTTTCTCTGGTCAACCCGGCCCATCATAGGAACGAATAGCATCAGAGCCTACATTGTGAGGATCTGGTTTGCATAACCCTATGGATGATAGTGGGAGCCCAACATACAGTTTTGCCATCTACATAGGAAATAAGGCTCTGGGAATTTTCCTCTGTCCATAATAGAAGGATGGCAGGAAAATGGTTACAAAGTAGAGTGCATTGGAGAGATGACTGTGGAAAACAAAAATGATAAACCTAACTTGAATGGCTAAAATCTTGTCAATTGATTTCCACTCTGATGTACATTAGACGTGATATGGTTTTCAATATTTTCTGTACTTTTTGTTTCTTCATATTATGGTTGATCACCAATGTGTTAGGTCATTGGAGGAAACCCTCTTTGAAATTATTTTTTCCTCTTTGAAACTTTGTTATATGTTTTCCAGTCAATGAAGCTCCATATCGATGAGTCTATAAGAACTGAAGAAAGAATAAGGGTTTCTGGAAGGTACCGTAGTGGTGACCGCAGGGGGGCAGTTGTGAAACGGAGCTGATGTCAAGGAGTTCAAAAGAGTAAAAAAAGTTTTGAAATTTATTGTGGTAGCAGTTATACTACTGCTTGGTGGGCTTGAATGATGGAATGATACAGCTGTATTAACTCCCACAAAATGGTTTTGAAAAAAAAAAGTAAAGTAAAACTGCTAACAAAAAGTTGGGGGCGGGCTGAGCCCCGGTGGCATAAGTGGTTAGGGTTTGGATGTTCAAATCCAGCGGCGGCTCTCAGGAGCGGCACTGGGTAGTACCCACGACCACTAGAGGCAGAGATGCCAAAAAAAACAAAAAGTTGGGGGCAAGGGTGGAAATCCAAATGGCCAACAAACATAGAAAATGGTCCTGCTCATTAGCCATAAGGAAAGTGCAAATTAAAACAACAATGAGGTACCACCTAACACCCTCAAAGATAGCCCAATTCAGAAAATCAGAAAACAACAAGTATTGGCGGGGATGTGTTGAGATAGTAACTCTCATCCACTGGTGGCTCTGTAGGTATGTTCAGCCATTATGGAAATAGATTTGGCAATACCTAAAACAAATGGAATCAAGCTACCATAGAACTCAGCAATCCCCCTACTGGGCATATACCCAGAAGAGGCAAGAAGCAAACCACAGTCACACATCTTTACTCCAATGTTTATCACAGTGCAGTTCACAACTGCAAATAATGGGAAACAACCTAAATTTCCATCAACTGATGAATGGATTAAAAGCTCTGGTACATACATGCAATGGAATACTATGCATCCCTAAAAAGCACTGGGAAGAGTGGGAGGAATTCTGCTAAGTGAAGTAAGCCAAGCAAAAAAGGACAAATACAACATGAGTCCACTGAGGTAAGCTTAAAAATCATAAGGGGCATATGGGAAAAGCTACCAAATGCATAAATTCCCAAGGAGTGTAGGGAGGTCTAAGCATGCTTACAGAGGTCAGATACAACCCAGAGGTGCCTATGTGTGGGGTCATTCCTGGCAGGACCTGTGGATCTGGGAGAAAGTCATAGAAAGCACAGGTTGCTTCTATGTCTCCTGGATGAGTCTCAAAGCTGTAGAATATCCACATCCTTAGGTAGCTGGAACCCACGCTTTCAAGTCTCCTAGAATAATCTATCTTGATTCAGGTAGAAGCTGCTGGGTTTCCATGACTCCTGAAAAATCTCCTGTCTTGTAAATAAAACCTGAGGCCAGGTCATCTGACTACCTTCTGCTTAAACCTCTGAAACATAGCCTATCAGAATGCTTCTAACTTCCCTATAGTAACAGCTAAGATCCTGTAATGTAATGGAGTGGTAAGATCCTGTAATATGATTGGGCGATAGTGTCCTGCAATATGATTGGGTGGTTGGTCCAGTAATGTGATTGGATGAAATAGTCTTGTAAGAAAACTGCATGGGCTGGCTCAGCCAGCTACACCTCAGTAAGATAGCCCACAGTGTGGGCCAATTGTTCTTCATGTTGCAAACCTGTATCCTTATAAGGATGTATTTGGAAGCCAGGAAGTATGTGAAATAAGTTATCTGATTGGGCAATGAAACATATATAAGCCTTGCAAAAGCTGTAATAAATTTAGATCTGTGCCATTGAGCCTGCTCTCCAGAATCTGTGTACACATTTGGTTGAGTCCACGCCCTCACTTCCCTGCATGCCAGGCCTGTTCCCACACATATTGCAACAAACTAGAAAGGAGGGAGACAGGGAGAAAAAGAAGGTGTGGATATCAGGAAAACAGGATGCTAACCCACATAGAGGGAGAGTGTTGTCCATGTCTCCAGAGGAAAGCAAGAAAGGGACCAGACCTCAACTTGGTGCCAAACCTCAAGGATAACATACCAGTGTGAAGCAGTGAACTAACAGAAGGGTCTGCGGGACTGGTCCCAGTGCCAGATATGCGGAACCTCTCCCCAAAAGTATGCATTACAAGGGACAGCACTGACTATACAGCCTGGGGAGAGTGGTAGGTCTGCCTAGATCACATGAGAGCAAACTAAGACAGAGAGACAGAGACAGAGGGAGAGAGAGAGAAAGAGAGAGAGAACCACAGTCTGCCCACCAAGTCCCAAGGTTGACAATCCTGCTTGGAGCAGTCAATGCACAGAGAGGACAGTAGGGCTGGCCCCACAAGGAAACATGAGGTTCCCTCAGTAACCCACACCACAACAGTGGACAGCATTGGAGACACAATGTGGGAATTGTGCCAGACCTGGTACCCCCTATACCAGAGCATAACACAAAGGTAGCATAACAGAGTAGCAAAAAGAAGGAAGGTAATGACACCCCTAAGGAATCCTGAAAATAGATTTCAGAATCAGTGGGCAGGGTTTGGCACTTCACCAGACCCGATTGGAAACAATCATAAGCAAGAGCGGACAGACCTAGAACTATTTATAGGAGCTTTCTATTCTTTCTTTTTTCTTTTTCTCATGACTATCCATATAAGATAGACAGGATGAGCTATCCTGAGGAGGAAATAATGGGCCCATAGTAAGAGACATAGGAGAGGAGGAGGTGGGAGAAAGGAAATGGGGAAATAACAAACCCAAGGACTAGGGAACAATAAGAGGTCAAAAATTGATGGCAGGGAGGGCATACATATCTAAAATCAATGGCAGGGAGGGCATAGAATGCATGATGGGATTTGATCAAGTACATTGTAGCCAAGAGAAAGCACTGAGAGCCAAATGAAGGTCAAACATGATAGTGATACAGGAGGAAAGTAAAAAGAACTAGAGGAAAGCACTACGAGGCAAAAGACATTCATAGAGGTATAAATATAGGCATGATCAGATGTAATGTATAGCAATAGTGATATAGGTCTATGTACATATACTTATTTGTTAAAAAAAATAAGGCATTTGGTCTGTACTCAAGTACTCTCTCAACGCAAGAGCACTTTGTTCTAATAACCCGGCATTTTGTGATGCTCACATTTTCCACATAATCACTGAGGGTGAATAAGCAAATATGGTGAAGAAAGTTAATGGTTCCTGTCTATCAAAACACATAGTGTCAGAGGTCGTAAAGGCTTGAAGTTAAACAAGTGGCCATCTAGCAGGGAAACAACAAAACCCAATTGAAAGAAGCACACCAGTCTGTGTTATCACAAGGTGTTCACAGAATCAGGAATCAGACATCAGAAGACTCCAAATAGATAAATATATTAATGGAAATGAGGGGAGTCAAAGTGGAGACTCAAAGCTCATCTGTAGACAATTCCTCACAGAAGGGTCACAAGAAAGGAATGAGTAACATAACCCTTCTCCAATTCTTTAATGCTTCCTCCCCGCACTAACATGACCCCAGCTCCACCTTACAAATCAGGCTAGACTGGAGCACGTGCACTGGTATAGATAAGAGCTCTTAACACATACACATGGAATCCAAGACAGATAAAACCCTCAGAAACAGTAATGGGAGTAGCGAGACTATGAGAGTAGGGGGAAGGCAGTGAGAGAAGGGGGAGAAATGGGGAGCCAACTACAATGATTGACATATAAACCCCCCACATTAGGGGGATGAACAACAGAAATATGGGTGCAGGGAGACAGTGGATGGTATGAGATATGAAAATAATTATAATTTACTAGGAGGCTATTGGGGGGAAGAGGACCTAATACCAAGGGTTCAAGCAGAAAGAAAATGTTTTTAAAATGATAATGGCAATATATGTACAAATGTGTTTGATGTATAATTGATATATAGCTTGTTATAAGAGCTTTAAGAGCCCTCAATAAAATTATTTTTAAAAAGACTTTGAGGGGAAGAATGATTATTACAGCTATAATTAGATGTTTAAAAAACCTAACATCTTACCATTTGCTTTCCCTTTTGACCCATTTTTAACTTTTTCTGGGTTTTATTATTTTCTACTTCCTTTTGGGTTGAAGTTTTTCTGTTTTGTTTTGTTGATGCTCATGGGAGTTTTGGGATATGATTTTCTGTAAATTGTAGGACATGATTTTCTGTAAGTAGGTAGAGTAATAGTTCTTTAGAACTGTAAGTAGAAAAGTTGTGGGGCAGGGGAGTGGGGAACTCATAAGAAGGAAAAAATTATCTAAAATTAGTTATTGTGATTTGTGATGATTCGACAGCTATTTTAAATATATTCAAACTATTGGATTGTATCATACATGAATTATGTCAATAAAATGTTTTGTAAGTTAAAGAGAAAAGATTATTTGCTCAATATGTAGATTAATAAGTTTAATGAGAGAACACAACCCTAACACACACCTTTCTTGATTTAAAACCAAGCAGTATTTCCTCATACTGTTTGCACAGCTGCCTCTTGATCCATGGACAGATTCCACATGAGCACAAAGAAGTACTCTGGAATTCTCCTTCTTCTCAGAGCTATCCAGAGTTTATTATGATCCACACAGTCTATTTAATGCCTTTGTATAGTCAAAAAAAAGTGAACATCTTTCTGGTATTCTCTGCTTTCAACCAAGATCCATTTAATATCGGCAATGATAACTCATGTGCCACATCCTCTTCTGTATCCAGCTTGAATTTCTAGTAAGTAGCACTGTCAAACTACAGCTGTGACCTTTGTTGAATAATCTTCAGCAAAATCTGGCAAAACATGAAGATTCAGGAATTTCCACTTTCTGTTGGGTCACCTTTATTGGAACTAGCTAGATATCCGTCTTCCAAATTTCTGGGCATAGGTGAGTGGATGTTTCCAGTGTTTCATTAGCTTGGCCAAAAATAAAAAGACTTTTACTTATGCTTTATTGACTATGCAAAGGCATTCAACTTGGGAGATCATGACAAACTATGGATAAAATTAGAATCCCAGGCACTAAATTGTGCAACCTGTGCCTAGACCAAGAGACAGTCATCCACAAAGATAAAAGGCACCCTGCCTGGTTTGACATACAGAACGGTGTATGTCAGGGTTATACCCTTTCACCATACTTATCCAGTCTGTAGCCTGAGCAAATAATAAGCACAATTGAACTATAGGAAGAAGATCGTAGCAGCAGGATTGGAGGAGCAGACATTAGTGATCTGCAACATGTAAATGTTGCAACCTTACTTGCTAAAACCCACGTGTACATGAAGCATTTACTAACGACTCTCCTGTGGGGGTTCTAACTCAAAATAGAAAGAAAACAAACATCTTCACAACTAGACCAACCGACAATGTCATGATAAGCAGAGAAAAGATTGATGTTGTCAAGGATTTCATTTTGCTTGGATCCAGAAGTTAAGAAATAAAACATCGCATTGTCTGAAGTTAAGAAATAAAACATCGCATTGTCTGTGGCAAATCAGTGACCAAGAACTCTTTAAGGTGTTTCAGAAGAAAAGAAGGTCACTTGAGTAGTATGGTAAGCCTGACCCTAGCTGTGCTATTTTCCATAATTTCATATGCATGTAAAAGCTGGGAAATGAGTAAGAAAGATTTCAGGAGAAATTATTAATTCGAATGACAGTGTTGGCAAAGAGTATTGAAAGTATCGAGAACTGCAAAAAGAATAAGTAAATCTGCTTCAGATTAGGTGTAGCCAAACTACTCCTTGTAAGTGAAGATGGCGAGATTTCTTTTCATAAACTTTGGACATTGTGCCATAAGGAGAGACCAGTCCCCAGTAAAGAACATTATCCTAGGTAAAGTTGAAGATCAATGTAAAAAAAGGAATATCTTTAACTAGGTGAATTGACACAGTGGCTCCAATAATAGACTCAAATATAAAAGTGTGAGGATGGCATGTTGTTGTTGTTGTTTCTGTTGTACATAGGGATGCTATGAGTCAGAGCCTACTTGACGGCATCTAATAACAAAAACAAAACTTTGTGCTATTTAACTAGCTCTATGAACACCTTTCAAACACTCTTGAAACCCTTCAGGTCATGAACTGAAGCTTTATGGTCACAAGCAACCAAACAAGCACAAGCACTTGCATGTACATATCCCTCCTGCACCACCTTTTTGTGGGTGTGAGGAACACCTGAGGTTTGTTTGTTAAATCAGAACTACTATATAATAGAATTATTCATTCACATTTTATCCTTATCTAATACTTTGTCATGGCGCGCCCAGGTAACACTGAGGGTCGGGACATAAGACCTATTGTTTTCAAACTCTTATCTACTTGGTAATGGAAACCATTTGGTTTGATTCTTTTCCCCAATAAAATTCTTTCAAGGTCACCAAGCTAAAACAGATAGTACAATATCTGAACTTTTACAAGGGTTGAAGTAGAGTTGAAGGGATGAAATTTCACACCCCAGCTTCCAAATCACCCCATGATCTTAGTATACAATGGCATAGTTCTAACAGGAAGAACATGGCTTGAGAATTCTAGGTGTGAAATTTGGGGGCATTTTATAAGGAAACGGCTCTTAATGATATTTTCTCCCATTCTCACTGACATTATCTCCTTCTTAGTCTCTCTTCCCCTCTCCTTTTCTCCTCACTTCTCCTCTTTCAGGCTAATTTGCTAGCTTGTAAATTATCCTTAAGATAAGTTCTACAAGATAAGTAGGTATGTGTGAGAATGAACTCTAAAAATTATAATTTGGGGGAAATATAAACTCAAAGAGGTAGATACAATTTTGAAGAGTAAGAGAGAATGATGAATGCTAATATGAAAGTTAAAAAGCTCCAGCTTCAGTCCTAGTGGACCCTATATCGCCGGTCAGCTGAACAGTTAAAATTCAGCTTTTCTTTAAATACATTTATGTTCTAGAATTTCCTGTCTTCCAGAAGAAATGGCAACGGTGATTTCAGTTAAAGCAAAGAAAGGAGCGGTGAATTTGGTGTTTAACTGCTCCCAGCTCACTATCCAGGCAACTTTAGAAAAAATATTTATTGTTTTTACATTTTAATTTAAAATTTATAGAAAGGTAAAAAGAATCCCTTTTATTCATCTTCAAGAAGAATTATCAAATGAGCCTCTATCTCTACCCTTAGGAAGATATTGAAGGCAAAAAAAATCTACCATATGAAGTAGATGCTGCCATCAAACCCAATGGATTTAATATTACAGGAATAAAGTTTGTCCAGGGGAAGTAATTCCAAGTGGTTTTCATTGGTATTGACGTTTTGTCCCACTTGCTTTTTAATAATCACATGGACACAATTTTATAACAAGAGGAGCAAGGTTGAAAATTCACTCACACTCTGTCTCAGTTAGGATCCCTTTGTCTCCAAGTGACAGAGATCCATCTCAAATAGCATTTTGGCTGTTAGCTGCCATCAATCAGCTCCAACTCAAGTAACTCATGTATAACTGAACAGAAGGTTCTGGATCCTCCATCATCTCCACAAGCATTGATATTCTCTAGTCCTTTATCATCTCTATGTATTTTGAAGGCCCTTAAATTTAGGGGACCCACCTGCCAACACTATATTATACAACTTTCTGGGATACATAAGATTTTTATGGCAAATTTTCAGAAGTAGATCACCAGGCATTTTTTTTCAAATCTATCTGCCTGAAAACGCCACTGAAATTTGTCCAGCTTTGGTGGCCCTGCTGCTAAGTGAACTACCGGTCTTACCCCCATGACCAACAAGTCTATTCTGACACATAACTATCCCATATAAAATTTCTAAGACTCTAAAATTTTAAGGGTCCAGAGTGTCTCTTATTTCTCTGGTGGAGCAGCTTGTAAATTTAAATGGTCAACCTTGCCACTGGCAATCCAGGAAATACCCAGCCATCTCATTAAGTGCTTCTTACCAGTATCAGGGCTTCCAGGATTATAGCAACACACAAGCCACCACAGTACAACAAAGTGACAGATGTGTATTGGCAATTAACATTATTGTTGCTTTTAAATATTATAGCATTAGCTTTGATTCATAGCAACCCTATGTGCAGCAGAATGAAATATGACTGGGCCTTGCACTAACCTCACAATTGTTTAGACATTTGAGGCCATTGTTTCAGCCATCGTGTCTATCCCTCTTGTCAAAGGCTTCTTCTTTTTTGCTGCCCGTGTATGTTTGGGTTGACTACAGAAACATATTCAGAGACATCCATGTGTATAAGAAAGAGCTTATATAAAAGAGCAATTGCATATTGAGAAAATATCCCAACCCAGTCCAGATCAAGACCATAAATCCAATATTAACCCCTATGTCCAAGACCAGTCTATAAATTCCTCTTCAAACTCATGCAACTCATGCAATAACACTGAGTGCAGAAAGATCACAAGCAAGTGGGTGGAAAGTGTTGTGGACCCAGTGGTAGTGGAAGCATCTTAGTGGGGGGGGGGGGGTGTCACTCCTCCAGCTCCAAGGCTCTGGTTGTAATCAGCATAGCCACATGTTGCTTGTCAACAAGAATGTCTCTCTGTGTGACCAAACAGAGAGTATGAGTGTATCTGACCACCAGTGAGCTATTTATCTCTGTAGTGCCTTCAAATGAGGTCATCAAACTGTGACCTGATTGACAGGCTAGACTCCAACCCTTCATAAGTTGACTGCCAAACTGCCCCTCCTATTATCAAACATGATGTCTTTCTCCAGGGACTGATTTCTCCTGGCAACATGTATAAACCAACACATAGACACATCAACTTGTCCTCTAAGGACAATTTGGGGTCTACTTCTTCCAAGACAGATTTGTTTGTTCTTTTGGAAGTTGATAGTACCTTCAATGTTCTCCATCAGCACCACAATTCAAATGTACCCATTCTTCTTCAATTTTCCTTATTTGGTGTTCAATATTCACATGCATATGAGGTGATTGAAAAATACCACAGCTAACCCTCAAACATAGCTCAATTCAAAAAGTTAGAAAGTAACAAGTGTTGGAGGGGCTATGATGAGATAGGAACTCTCATCCACTGCTGGTGGACCTGTAGGTATATAGGGTCATTATAGAAGTCAATTTGGTGATATCTAAAACAGATGGGAATTGAGCTGCTACCAAGTGACCCAGCAATCCCTCTACTGGGCATTTACCCAGAAAAGGCAAGAAATAAACCACAGCCAGACATCTGTATTCCAATCGTCATCGTGGCACAGTTCACAGTTGCAAGGAGTTAGAAACAATCCAAATTTCCATCAACAGAAGAACAGATCAAAAAACTGTGGTGCATATGTACATGGAGTACTATACAACCCTAAAAAGCAGTCAAAGCATGAAGCACATTGCTGAATGAGAAAAACTGAAGGAAATGATGGTAAGCAGAGTAAGCCAAGACAAAAGGATAATTACAACATGAGTCCCCTGAGGTAAGCTTAAAAAATGGGGCATAGGGGGAAAGCAACTCTATACATACATTCCTAATGTGAGGTCCAGCTACTAAGGCCAGGGTCAGACTCAATTCGGGGATACATATGGCAGCCAACTAAAGAGAAGGAGAAAAGAAAGTGGGGGAGGAGAGACATGAGTAGGAGGGGAGCAGGACACTAACCCACCCAAGGGAAAGATATTGTTTCTATCTCCACAGGAGAGGGAGACCTGGCTTCAACCTGGTGCAAAGATTTGAATACAATATACCCGCATGTAGCAGGGAATCAATACATAGGTCTGCAGGGCCGACCCCAATGCCAACTATGTGAACACCCACACCCCCAGAAGAATGCACTTTGGAGGACACCACTGAAGTTAAGGGCACGTCTGATCAGAGCACATAGGAGAATATAGAACCGTGGTACACACCTTTTCTGGCCTGACTTTTGCTGCTTGTATTGAGCTTCCCCATATTTTCTTCCCACACATGCAATCAAATTGACTTCTGTGTATTCCATCTGAAGAAGTCCATGTGGATAGTCAGTCACCTTTTGTGTTGTTGGAAAAAGTTATTTGCTCTGAACAAGTCTTAGGTTCTGCAAAATTCTTTCAAGCTACCTTTGCTTCCTTTCTATCACCAAGATCATATTTTCCAAGTACTGTTCCTCTTTTTCCAACTTTTGCACTCCAATTGCCAATCATTATCAATGCATCATGATGGCATATTTGATCAGTTTCTGACTGAAGATGTTGGTAGTTCTTCAAGTTTTTCACCACTAGCTTTCATGGTTGGTGCATAAATTTGAATAATAGTTGTATTGAACAGATGTCCTTGAAAGTAGATATTTATAATCCCATCACATATAGCATTGTAGTTCACAACTGATTTTGCAATGTCCTTTTGACAATGAATCCCACACCATCCTGCTCAATTTTGTTATTGCAGTGAGATAGTTAAGGTTTATTGTGCCAACCTGGCCGATAAATATACATGGGGTTAATTGAAGGGTGGAGGAAAAATGACTTGGTGAGTCTCACCTTTCTAATTCTTGGGCCTCTTGCTTTCTGATGGTCGGAACAAGGTGCAGCTGCCTTAGCCAGTTCCCCGCTTCAGCTGGCAAGACTCACTTCCTGCAAGACATCCCTGAGGAGAAGTCACAAGGATCTACCTTGATGCAGCCCTCAATGCTGAAGCAGCCATGTGCCAGGGCTCAGATATTTACACACTCAATAATTCAGCTTTCCTCCTGCAGTTGGCATCATTGCGTGGGTTTCATGAGATTGAGTAGGACTTTGTAGATTGATGTCAGACATATGAGCTAATGTTCGACTTACAGACTTGGACAGCACTGGGTTGGGATCCTTTATTAATGTTCGCTTACCCCTTATATAAAACTCTGTCTTCTACATATGAGTTTCTGTGAATTTGTTTCCCTAGTTTACCCAGACTAACACGCTGAGCATATTAAATCATATGATTTTCTGATTCAAAATGTATCAGAGGAAGGCCAGCCTCTGATACATGCATCACGAGTTCAATAGGCACAGTTGTACAGCGATAATTATTATTTATTATCATAAAGTTATGGAGAGCATGAGAGAGAGAGAGAAATAATAAGAGTCAGACATATGCTAGAATGCTCACCTCCACCAATGGGGCCATCCATGTGGAAAGCCAGCAAGTCAGGGAAGGGATTACATGAGGGAGAGGGACTGAGAGCGTCTGGCTGATGGAGGGAGAGAACAGCACAAGAGAGGCAGGAGAGAGTGGGGGAGGAGCAGGCAAAAACAATACAATAAAACAAAAGTACACAAACTGAAGAAGATAAAGAAGAAGATTGCCTTTGGGGTGGGGATTCTTACTCCTTTGGCAGTGTCATTTTGTGTGCATGTAAGCTGTATTGGGGTGGAGGTTAAGGTGGGATGGGTGGGACACCTGAGAACAAAGCAGAAAAGAAGAGAAAGGAGGTGAAATAATGAAAAGTGTTTCTTGGGTATTGAGTATATCAGCCCCAAACTGTCCCACATGATCTGCTATCCACATGGTCTCCAGAAGTCAGCAAGGTGAAATGTTTGACTGGCTGGGTTCCCTCAGGAGCTGGGGAAAATTGGCTCATAGAAGCAGCCTGTGCCACTGGTCAATGGTAAAGAGGTCTGGCAGCAGGTGCTTCCCACTTTAAGACAACCTGGGTTGACTTAGACTTTTTTTTTTCTTTAAAATACTTTAATGATGCACAGTACTTCTTTAAGTTGAATTTCTCACTACCAAGAAGTACAGGCTATCCCTCCTATTGGAACCTTTCAAGAAATTGATGAGTAAAAAAAATTGCTGTGTTTATTATCTGGTGATCATATTCCCCTGCCTCTCCATGTACAGGATTCCCTGGAATATCATCTTGCTGTGTAAAAATGAGTTTGCTAAGAAGCAGGAGGAGGGTAATTATGCAGCAAAAGCTGGTAATTATTAAGCAAATCCTCTGGCTTTGAGATCCCGGTTTAATGAACCTCCTGGATCCAGAAGACAGTTATACCATCAGAGGAGCGAAAGTAGAATTAGGAGCAAGAGCATAGAACAGAGTGGTGGATTTCTGAACCTACAGAACAATTGGAGCTGAGCGTCCTTGGGCTGAGGCTTGCTGGAGTTGGGGTGACTTTGGGCACTTAATTAAGGGAGCTGGATTTGTTGACTCACAGAAGTTGTGCTAAAGGTCTTCTGGTTGAGCCCCGTTGGGCATTCATTAGCAGACTTGACGGAACGTTGTAGCATGTTCTGATAAACGGCTACCCTGAGCAATTTTTTTCCCCTACGCAATTTTTTACAGGCATTACAACCTGCTAACTTCCTTAGTAAACCCTTTAATCATGAATATTGTCTGTGAGTTCTGTGTTGCCATTGTGATGAATATTAGAATCCATGAAAATAAACTAGAGAACAATCATTTAGACAAAACAAAATATAAAACTGTTCTCTCAGCAGTTCTGAGTGAGGCTCCCGTTTCCTTTTTAAGCCCCTTCTTCTACCTTGGCTGTAAACAAAAAGCCTTGCCTCCCCCCACCTCCTTCCAGGTAATTCTTGACTCATTTTTTTTAGTATATCCAATGAAATACAGGATAAAGGATGACTTCAAATTTTTTAATCATAATTAATTTCTTATAACAGGATTGATTTCCCACATTGCAATACCAAGTAGTATAAATACTGAGTATCAATAGTTCAGTTAACTAGACATAATCCATTATCTTTTAATTAATACCTAAATTCAGTAATCTCTTCATCACCCTGGGTTGTGTCTATTTGTGTACCTGGAGCCTCCGGCAGGATGATGTCAATAGGCACTAGCCTCCTACTTATATTAATCATTCAAGTTTTTCCCCCCGGCCACTTCAGAAAAAACTTTTCTTCTCTCAGCTGTAGCATATCATCCCTTACATCCCTTACAAGTAAGAGTAACCCAAATAACCATTATAGGAATCAAATGTTTTATTTCCCATGCCTTTTTATTTCTGTCTGTGAGTCTTCTATGATTCTGGAGCCATTGCAATGCCTCCCATTTCTGACATCAATTATGCTTTCTTAATTAAAGTCCTTTACTTTACTTCTCTGGATTCTAATGTCCATTGCAATGGCTACACAGAACTCACAGATAATATTCACAATTAAAGGATTTGTTAAGAAAGTTGACAGGTTATAATGCATGTTGAAAATGCTCATGATTCAGTTTTTTATCAGGACATGATACAAAGTTTTTCAGGTCCATTAATAAATGCCCAGTGGGGCATAACACTCGTCTATAAGGTGCAATACAAAGACACTCAGCTCAAGCTCCATGGGTCAGCAAACCCAGTTCCCTGAATTAAGTCCCTAGACTCCCACAACTCCAGTGGGCTTCAGTCCAAAGGCAATCAGCTCCTCCTCTGTGGGTCAACAAGCCCAGCTCAATTAAATGCTCAAAGGCACACTACTCCACAAGGCAACATCCTTCACAGAAGCACTCAGTTTTACTTGATCCCTGGGTTTTCAAGTGCACTACTCCTTATCATTTTCTGGCTCCTGATTCTTCTGTTGTCCCTTACATGTTACAGCTATCTTTTGGAGTCAGGAGGTCCACTGTAAAGAAATCTAAAGTCTAGATTGTATGCTTCACTATCATATCTTGCTGGTAATTAGATCCCTCAAACTGCTTCTCAGAAGGCAGCAGGATGGAATTCCAGGGAATACTGTTCACAATTACTCACAGGTAAACTTTATTAGTATCTTCTCCCACATTCTTACCAGCCCCATACAGGAAAATGTTGTTTGCTGGGAGTCAGGCATTATAGCTTGAAGAGGCACATTAAATCATGCCCCTGACGTAAATTCCCTGAATTAATATTATTTGATGAAGATCAAGAATTGCAGTCTTAGTATGGATTACAGCTCAATGTAAAGAAAACAAAAAACATTCACAACTGAACCAAAAGGTCACATTGTGATAAACAGAGAAAAGACTGAAGTTATCAGGGCTTCTTTCTTGCTGGCTCCACAATTAATGCCCATGTAAGTAGCAGTCAAGCGATCAAATGATGCATTGAATGAGGTAAATCTGCTGCACAAGGTTTCTTTAAAGTATTGAAATTCAAGGGTGTCATTTTGAGGCTAAATTCTCCTACCCCCAGCTAGGGTATTTGTGGCAGTCATGTACCTTTGTGTCACTTTCTTCATTGGGAATCTAGGGGTGGAGTCTAGCCTGTCATTCTGGAGATAGCCAATGAGACCTCTGTGTGGGCATGGCTTTCTCTGAGAATTCTGGGAAGTCTCATGATATTTCCCTGATGGAGATGAAAGACCATCTCCCCAGATTTCTCAATGTTCCATTCCTCTTGTATATAAACCTTTCCCTTATAAATGTGTTTCTCTAGTCTACCCAGAATTACACAGTATTTTTCTGTTGTTCACCCCCTCCCCACCCCGGGAGGGGATTATATGTAACACATCCTGGTGGGCATATGGGCTAATATCAGACTTATGGACTTAATCTGGACTGGGCTGGGATGTTTATTCAATATTCAACTGCTCTTGTATATAAATCTCTTTCTTATACACATATGTGTCTCCCTGGATTTGTTTCTCTACTCTGCTCAGACTAACACAGCCTGCAGAAAGAAAAAGAAAACCGTTTGGCTTTTGAAATTTTTGATTCCTTAAAACACAAAAGCTTATGCCCATCACAAGTAATTCCCTTCTGGTATTAAAAGTTAAAGGGAGTCAGTGAGTATGATATGCTCATTATGATAACCAGAGAATGTAGTGTGCTCCTTATGATAGCCACCTGGATCCACTTACTGAGTGGAAGGAAAGGGAAATGTAACAGTAAGAGAAGCTGGTTCAGAACCCCAGAGAGAAAAGAGAAAATACAACACATTTAGTTCCATACTTCACAATAAGAGTGGCAATAGGCTGAGCCCCGGTGGCATAGTGGTTGTGCGCGGGACTGCAGCCCACTGGGATGGAGGTTCAATTCCCGCTCACAGGAGCAAAGGCTGGGCCTCCTACTCTCACCACCAGGGCAGTGATGCCTAAAAAAAAAAAAAAGAAAGAAAGAGTGGCAATAAGGTGGTCGGTTCAACAGTCAAAAACAGCATCAGTGACCCAGATTCCTACTCTCACACTTTATCTGTTGGTCTTCAGATAGACTTTCACAAGTCTTTTCACAAAGTCTCAAATTGTCTACTGCAATTCTAGTCATGACCTCAGCCAAAATAAAATATGTGAGGACTGTGTTTCTTCAACTAGAATAATCTTTCCAGATGCACACAGATTTCCAATACCTCATTGGCCAGAATTGTTGTACAGCCTATTTTTAAACCACTCCCTGAAAAGACATGGGACCCAATTTTCAATTTGGACTAATCACTACTTGCTTCTGAGTCATACGAGAGAAGGCCGCTTTCCCTAAACAAAAGGGGAAAAAATAAAAAGAATACCTAAAATTGGAACAACCGACCACACCTGCTGCATGCTACAACTAAAGTGTGTAAAACATAAAAGTTTCCCACTGATAGTAAGAGTGCAAAGATCTTCATAGAAATGGCTAGCAAGCACATGAAAAATTGCTCATTATCACTAGCTATCAGGGATATGAAAATTAAAACCACTATGAGGTACCACTTTATACCCACAATGTTAGCCACCCCCCTCAAAAAAAAAACAGAAAACAACAAATGGCAGAGAGGATGTTGAGAAATTGGAATTTGTTTACAATGTTGGTCGACCTGTAAAAACATACAGCCACTGTGGAAAACAATATGGCAATACTTATGGTAGGTAGCTGGGAATTGAAATCCCATATAATCCAATCCCATTATTAAACATGTAACCTGAGGAAATTAGAGACATACCACAAGGGGGAGGCTCTCTGATGTTCATAGCCACACAGTTCACAATAGCAAGGAATTGGAAGCAGTCCAGATGCCCAACAGTGGAAGAATGGATGAAGAAACTATGGTACATGCACACAATGGAATACAATGCATCCCTAAAAAACAGTGATGAACACATGAAACACAGGATGACATGGAACGACCTGGAAGCCATTATGCTGAGTGAAGTAAGTCAATCACAGAAAGATAAGTATTGTATGAGTCCACCGCTATAAACAACAAACAAAGGAATCTTAGAGATCAATCCCTGAACCAAGGGAGAGAAAGCCTCCGACTGATCATAAACAATACACCCCCTCCCTTTTACACACCTCACAAGAACCCTCTCGAAGGAAGAGATCTCACATTGTCTGGGTGAGATCCTTCAAGGTGTAGCCAAGTGCATCACCACTATGCCCCAGAGCATCGTCTAGGTTCATAGAGAAGCATATATGTTCTACTAATGATGGGAAAGAGGGCACGGAATTGGTCCACATGCTATCTCCTAGATCTTTATTGCCCTCCACAGAGATGTCCTTTTTCCTGTCTGATCATTGAGGCTCCTGTTGATGACTGTTGATTACCAAAGTTGGTAGAACATACAGAGAGTTATATTTGGTTATACTCCATGGTGGCTGAGCTAGTATATGCATTAGCTTTCAATGGATCTATGGATTCCTGTAAAAGTTGGTCGTAGCTTCTATTCAATATCCCTGGCTCAGGAAATCCATACTGCAGCTCTTAGCTATAGTGCAGGTCATTTGCCCTTACAATAAAAGGGCAGCCAGTACATCCAATTGCTTTCTCTCTACATCTTGGCAATGGTGGAGTGTTCCCAGCCTCTTGAAAATTAATAAACTCAATGCACAAATGCAGTCACTCTATGCTGGCCTAATTTTTATCTCAGAGTCTGTCTCAAATGGTGATTGAGGTCCAAGTCCTATTATTATAGTATTTCCCCAAAACATAACTTGTCGTTTCTAAAGTTTACCCTCCAATCCTGAATATTTGTCTGCTGAAAGTTTTCACAAAAGAAAAACTAAAATCCAGAAAGCTGAACCCACTTATTCTTATTAACAGATATATGTTATCTCACAAACTTTGGAAACAAAATAAAGCTCAACGACTACTCTTACAATTGTTAATGCTGAAAATTCAAACCTATTGGTTTGAAGTACTACCTACATCTGCAACATAGACATGTGGCCAAGGAAGATGCTACTGATGGTATGGCGTGGGGTATAAGCAAAGCTATAGAATACGCTAGAAGTTAATTAAAAGGCCTAAGAAGGAAATCTGTCACCGGCTATGACTGTTTCATACATCATCAGAAGGAATCAGCTCATCACTCCAAAAAACAAAAATTGTGCATAACTAAATCCAATTAGGCCATCTTTCCAAACATTATCTGTTGTAGATATCTGCTGCTTGGGCTGCTTTTTTTTTTTTTTTTTTTTGAAATTGCAAGCCAATTTCCCTTTGGAAAGGAATTCTAGTAATGCAGTGGTTAAAGCATTCAGCTGCTAACTAAAAGGTTGGTGGTTCAAACCCTCCATAGAAAACAAATGTGGTCATCAGTTTCTGTAAAGATTTACAGCCTGGGGAATGCTGTGACATTTTATATGTCCCATAGAGTCGTTATGAACCAACTCAACAGTGGTTGATTTCTTTAGATTTCCCTTTGGAGGCACACGCCTCCCCAAAGGAGGATCATGGAGTATTTAATAGTGTCCCTACCACTAACTCCAGAAGTTGATCACAGTTGGCTTGAGCAGAGCAGCCAATCTCCATCTCTGAAGCTTCCGTTCAGGAACAGGAATGATAACCAGCCACAGCCCCAAGTTGAGAGACTTGGGAAGATATTTTCACTTTTCCTCTGCTTATTCATCATCACTAGTGGGGGATACCACTAGTTTTCCCCAAAACCCAGTCTCTCATTCTTTGTAAGCATGGAACTGAATTACATTTCCCAGAATCCCTTATGCTAGAATAAATTCTTGCCAATAGAATGCAAGTGGAAGTAATGTGTGCCTACGCCTCAAGCAGTGGGTCTAACGACTCTGTGTCTTTCCTCTCCCCACCCGCTAGAACCCTTTACTGTATAGCTCTCAATACCTAAGTATACAGAGTAAAGCACTATGATGGAAGAAACCTGGATCCCTGAGAAACTGCTAGGATTAGAGCCACTCCAGTGATCTGAAATGCTCACCACACAATTTTCACATGAGAAAGAATAAGCTACTTTATGAAATATTTGTTGTCTCATATTTCCATTATAGCCATGTAGCTTTCTTAACCCTAGCGGTCTTAAAGAGGAATTAGTCATACCACAAGATAACTCAGTGAGAATAAATAAATTCAGTTCCTGTGGAAAGTTACAGTTTCATGCCTCTTTGTTAGTTTCTCAGCATGATTGTTCACTGCAGTGTTAAGAATAATGCAGACACTGGGTCAGCTAAGCAGGCTACAGGAACTTTGAAGCAGGGAGGTAGTACCTGTGGCTAACAGTCAAGCAACTAGACCACAGAGCTTCTGAGGGTTTGCTAAACTCTTGAGCCTGTGAGAAGAGCCTTGGAGAGCACCGAGAGACTCCCAGACACATCTGTTATGTGAATAACAAAGATGAGAGGGTATTTTATTTCGATGAGTTGCACAAAAAAGAAATCGAATCAGTCGGCAACACATTGATAACCAAGGACTACAACGTCTTCTGTATCTTTCAAAGTGCCAATGCTCAAACACCACCTGTTGGTGAATTGATTTTCCAAGGGTCAGTACTGTATTCCCAATTCTTTCGGGAAGATAGATATGTGTGCGTCAGTGACGGCCTCGCGTGCACTCAAGTGTTGAAGAATCAGGAGAGTGCGGTGCTGAAGAGCAAGGACTCAGAAGACATCTCCACCACTTTATAGATCTGTGATGGGGGCAATTTCCTCTGACGGCTTCCTCGTGTGTCAACCAGACATGAAGAGAACAATAAACCCAAGTGATGTAAAATCCATAGCCATCCATTTGATCCTGGCACATAAGATCTCCATATGTGTCAGAGTGGAACTGTGTTCCCTAGAGTTTCCATAGCTGTGACTTACTCCCAAGGTACTTGGTGTATTTGAACTGTCAACCTTTTGGTTCGTAGCTGCAAAAACCCTTTCTTTTAGAAAGGGTAATGTGAAACTATGCCAAATGAAGTGAAGAATTAATATGCCCCAAATGTCTGACTCTTCCAAAATGCTGCATTACTCTATCCTTCCTAATGAAAGTCATTACTTCATCCCTTGATATAGTCTCACATATCCCGAGTTTCCACAATTCACTGCAACATCTCACAGAACTCACAAACTGTTCAGGAAATGGCTCACTGCGTTGTGGAGGTTGGCACATCCCAATTCCAAAATTCAGACCTGTGGCTGGGGAATCCTCCTCATTGCCAGCAAAATGGAACCGTAGAAACTGATGAATCATGTCAGGCAAAAGGCTGGAGTCCCCAAAAACCAGAGGTCAGGCAGAGACAAGTTAGATGCAGATTCCCAAACATGAGAGTGAACTGTGCCTACGATGCTCGCGGCAGCTGCACAGACACGACACATCCAAAATTGAACCGTCTCGCTTGCTTAGCTAGGCAAAGGGGCATGCTGAGATTCATGTCAAGATGGCTACCTGAATCGTAAGCCAGCAGTCTTTTAGGGCAGTAACTGGCATCCAATTATTATCACTGGTGACTCAGCACTAGTTTTCTGCGCATGCTCACTCAGAAGGAGGAGGTCGCAAAGATGGCATCTTGCCCACATTCAGGGGTTTGATGGAGGCATGGTTGTATTTTCCGGCATTGCAGGGCTAGATAGAGGATCTGTGGATCACTTCTGTACATCTTAGCAGGGCCAGATCTAGTCTCAGTCAGTTCTGTAAGCCCAGACTCCTTTTCTCAATTAATTAGGCAGCTAGCAGTTTTGCCGATTAAAAGAGCAATTTAAAATCACAGGCTAGCTCTTGTTTTATCACAGACCAGAGGTATAGAAGCTAGGATTTACGATACATCACAGAAGGAAGGGCTATGACTAGACAGACACTATTATAGCTCAATCACCGTGACGTAGTTAAGACTTAGGGTGGCCAAGCACGTCACCATCTTCAGGGACTTTCCATTATAATAAGGACCTGAGACTGTAAATCGTTACGGGAGCAGAAAGCCTCATCTTTCTCCCCTGGAGTGGCTGGCGGCTTCAAGCATCTAACTTTGTGGTTAGTAGACCAACACGTACGTAACCCATATGTCGTCAGGGCTCCTATGAAGATGCAGTGAAGTACTTCACCAATTTTTAAGATAATAAATAAGCACGAGGAAATACTTCAAGTCAATGCCACTCAGTCAATTCCAACTCATGGCAGCCCAATAGGACAAGGTGGAATTGTCCTTGTGGGTTTCTGAAAGTGTTACTCCTTACAGGGTGGAAAGACCTATCTTCCATAGAGTGACTGGTGTTTTTGAACTGCGGACCTTACAGCGGTTGGGCAATGGACTCAGCTGCTCTGAGGCTGTTCTCCAGGGTCACTGCGAGTTGTCACCAGCTAGATGGCAGTGAGTTTGAGTTGGGTTTTATGGTAAATGCATATTCATACCACCTCCCGGGATGAGATTTTAATAAGCCTTCACTGCCCTTGAGTTGATTCCTATTCAGAGCAACTTTACAGGACAGAGGAGAACTGCCCGGTGGATTTTTGAGACAGTAAAGTTTTACAGGAGTAGAACGGTCCGACTTTCTCCCATGGAGTGCCTGGTGATTCCAACCTCTGACCTAGTGGTTAGCAGCCCAATGCATGACCCACTCCACGACCAGAGCTCCTGGAGATTTTCACGGCGTGCATCAAAACCTATCCTAAAACAAGTGGCCATCTAGCTCAGGAGCAACAAAGCCCACAGGAAAGAAGCACACCAGCCTGTGAGATGACAAGGTGTCGAAGGGATCGGGTATCAAGCATCAAAGAACTAAAAATGATCATTATAAATGAGGAGGAGTACAGATTGGGGACCCAAAATCCATCAATAGGTAAAACGACAGCCCCTTACAAAGGGGTTGTAGGGAGGAGATGAGTCAGTCAAGGTACGGTGTAGCAACAATGAAATATGCAACTTTCCTCTAGTTCTTTTTTTTTTTTGTGGGGGGGGGGGGCAATCACTGCTCTCCGGTGGTGGGAGTAGAAGGCCCAGCCCCACTGCTGGAATTGAACCTCCGTCCCAGTGGGCCGCAGTCCCGCGCACAACCACTATGCCACCGGGCTCAGCCCTTTCCTCTAGTTCTTTAATGCTTCCTCTCACTCACTATCATGATCCCAATTCTACCTTACAAATCCAGCTAGATCAGGGGATGTACACTGGAGCAGGAAACAGGGATAATTCAGGACAGATGATCCTGTCAGAACCAGGGATGAGAGTGGTGGTGTCAGGAGGCTAGAGGGACAGTGGAGTAGAAAGGGGGAACCTATTGTAGGGACCTACACATGACCTCCTCCCTGGGGTACGGAAAATGGGGAAGTGGGTGAAGGAGAACATCAGACAGTGTATGATGACAAAATAATGACAATTTGTAAATTGTCAAGTGTTCATGGGGGAGGGGAAGGAAGGAGAAATATGGGGAGCTGATACTGGGGCCCTAGGTAGAAGGAGGATGTTTTGAGAATGATCATGGCAACAAATGTGCAAAAGTGGGCTGCATACAATTGACGTATGTATTGATCGTGATAGGAGTTGTATGAGTCCCCAATAAAATGATATATTTTTTAAAAGTATATAGTGAGGGCTCAAGTAAAAATGTTTGGTAAATGATGGCAACATATGTACAAATATGCTTGATACAATTGATGTGTGAAATGTTATAAGAGCTCTAAGAGCCCCCATTAAAATGACTTAAAATACCATGACTCTGCAATACCATAACTAAGAAGTTTTCCTAATAAGATCATCATGGGAATTTACAAAGACTTATCTTCAAAGATATTACTGTAGTATTAAGTGATCATGAGTAGGGGACTGATTAAATATGTGATAGTAGAGGGCAATCATGTTTTATACAAGGGATATATTCCTGAAGCTCTCACATAATGCAAAACTCATTATTCAAGATCGTTTCCTTTTAAAATTTAAAAGTAAAGCAGGATTCACATTACTTTAAATTTTGCCCCTAAAACAAGACTTCATTAATATTTTATATTCCACAGTTTCAAACTGTGGAATTCAAATTTGCTTTAAATGTAACCCAACTGTATATTGATTATAAAACCCAAGGAAAGTATTGCTGTAGAAGAATAGGTAATGACTTAGGGTCTTTAAGATGTTTTAACTACAGTACTATTCACATTATTTTCAATTTTTCCATAAAACAAGACTTTGTTAACATTTTCTATTGCATGATTTCAAGCTGTGGAGTTCAAATTTACATTAAATGTAAGTCGACTGAGTATTGATTATAAAGCACACAGAAAAGTCTTGCTGCAGAAGAATAGTCAATGACTTAGAAAGCCACCCATATATATCAATTTTTTAAAGTGTAACCTCCATTTCCATAAGACATATATTTTATTAAAAGCTGGAAAATAGGGCTGAGCCCCGGTGGCGTAAGTGGTTGAGTGCAGAACTGCAGCCTGCTGGCTTGGCGGATCAAATCCAGCGGCAGCTGGATAGCGCCCACGACCACCAGAGGCAGTGATGCCCACAAAAAAAAAAAAAAAAAAGCTGGAAAATAAATACATGAAATTTAAAGTGCTCTCAAAAGATTATTGGTACCTCTGGTTTCTTCTTTTTGTTTATCTACATTTGCTAAGTGTTCTATGAGAAATATGCGCTATTGTGTAATAAGAAATAGTAAAGGAAACTGATAAATTAACAAGTATAACATAAGTGGCAATTTAACTTTGAAAAGTCACACAATATCTATGCAACTAATGAGAAATTTTAATATGCTAACTTATATCTTCAGTGGCAGTGGAAATCCCTGGGTAGTTCAAAGATGACCTTGGTATTGTGTTTGATAAATAGTGGTGTTAAATTTTATCTGTGGCCCCACATACCTGCAACTCCATTTGTCTGGTCTCTAAACCCCTCAAAAGGAACGACCATTCATTAAGTTTCCTGAATATGTGATTATCTCAGCCCAGGTTCCTACCCCAGAGCATCAGAAAGTTCCCAAAATAATCCTTTTACTACCTCAAATCTCTTTTTCACTCCTTGTCCATGCAGCTTCCCTGAAGAAAACAAGATTTTCTTAAAACACTATTCCCTCGTGTGCCTCCCCAGCACTGGCCTCTCCTTTGTCCTAACCCTCCTTCTTTCAGCCTTTCATCTCCCCAGACGCAGTTCTTCTCCTCTGTAACTCTAGTTCTTTATTTGACTTAAAATGTCTCCAATGTTGAAGAGCTCTTATTATTTTGGTATGCAAAACAGGAATATGGAAAGGAGTCCCTCACTAGCTACAGTTCATTTAATCACTTTGCTTATTTCCTAACCTGACTCAAAGAAATAGTTTAGATAACAGTGGTTCTCAATCTTCCTTCCTCATGTCACGATCCTTTTATACAGTTCTTCATGTTGTGGTGACCCCAACTATAAATTCATTTTTGTTGCTACTTCGTAACTATAATTTTGCTACTGTTATGAACTGGGAAACCCCCATGAAAGGGTCATTCAACCTCCAAAGGGGTCGCAACCCACAAGTTGAGAACCGCTGGTCTAGAAGAATTTAGAAAGCATGGTACAGTTGCACCAGTTATTTAAAAAAAAAAAAAGAGTTAAATGAAACCAGGACACCTGTGGCCTATAGAACTCTAAGAGCATTTAGAAGCCCAACATAAAAACCCATTTCACCATGAAAGCTCCTTCACTTCTTCAATTATGTTTTTGCTGCTGCTGCTGTTGATTGAGCTCATTCTGACTGTACAACAAAACAAAGACTTATGTACAACGGAACAAAACACAGGCTGGTACTGCACCACCCTCACAACTTGTGTTAGTCCGGATAGGTTAGAGGAAAATATTTCATAGACATGCATATAGATATAAGGAAAAGGTTTATATACAAGAAGAACAGGACATTGAGCACAGTCCAGTTCAAAGTCATAAGTCTGATATTAACCCATATGCCCGAAATCAGTCTATCAAGTCTCCTTCCGACTCACGAAGTCACAGGTCAGTGGGAGCAGAATCCTGGCACTGGCAGGGGTCTCCCCATGGCTCCTCGCTTCCAGGGCTCAGGGTCCATCAACAGCAGAAGCAACTCATCACTGGCAGAGGTCTCCATGTGGCTGCCCCAGCTTCAGAGGTCTGGCTCCATCAGGGCAAAGCCATGTGGTCTGTCCGCCGGCTCCTCCAGCTTCTCGGACGCTGCCATCTTATCTTGTCCGTGATTCATCATCTCTGAGACTAACTCCCAATCACTGAGGAAGATAGCTTCTCATCTTCACAAGGGAAATATTGTGAGATTTCCCAGAAGTCTCAGGAGAAAGCCATGCTCACATAGAGGCCTCATTGGCTACTCAATGTCTGTCTCCAGATTAACAGGCTAGACTGCACCCCTACATCTCAATCATAAAATTAACATAAGCACATGACTGCCACACACCTCTTCTTATGTTTGAGCTTTTCAGTGCAGCTACTGGGTCAATCCATCATTTTGAGGGCTTCCTCTTTTTCTTGTCCCACTGCTTTACCAGGCATGATGTCCATCTCCAGGACTGACTGCTCTCACCTAACAACATGTTCAAAGATTGTAAGATGAAGTGTCAACATCCTGGCTTCTAAGGAGCATTCTGACTGGACTTCTTCCAAGACAGATTTGTTTTTCTTTTGACAGTCCATGGCCCTTCCAATATTCTTTGCCAGAACCATAATTCAAATAAATTGATTCTTCGTAGGTCTTCCTTATTCAAGATCCAACTTTCATATGCATATCAAGCAATTGAAAATACCATGGCTTCAATCAGATGTACCTTAGTCATCAAAGTAACATCCTTGCTTTTCAACACTTGAAAGAGTTCTTAAGCAGAAGATTTACCTGTGTATTACAATGTTGCCTCGTGGTCCATTGTCGGGGTTTGGGTTTTCTTTACACTGAGCTGTAGTCCATACTTTTAAGGCTGCAATCAATCTTTGATCTTCATCAGCAAGTGCCTCCACATTTTCAGAAAGGAAGGTTGTCTTATTTACATATTACAAGTTATTTATAAGCCTTATTCCAATCCTAATGCCACATTTTTCTTCAGGCAATTCAGCTTCACTGATGATTTGCTCAGCATCCAGATGGAATAAATATGGCGAGAGGGTACAACCCATAAGTACACCTTTCCTGATTTTAAACCACATAATAGTTCCTCATTCACACAATTGCCTCTTGATTAATGTACAGATTCCTCATGAACAGAATGTAGTGTTCTGGGATTGCTATTCTTCTCAACACCATTCCTAGTTTGTTATGATTCACAGAGTCAAATGCCTTAGCTTCATCAGCAAAACACAAGTAAACCTCATCTGTATTCTCTTTTTTAATTCAAGATCATTTGATATCAACAATGATATCCCTTGTTCCATGTCCTCTTCTGAATGCAGTCTGAACCTCTGGTCAATGTACTGCTGCAACCACTGTTAGATAATCTTCAGTCGAATTTTACTTGCATATGATATTAATGAAATTATTCTATAATTTGAGCATTCTGTTTGGTCATTTTTCTTTGGAATGGATACAATTATGATTAATTTCTAGTTAGGTAGCCAAGTAGTTATCTTCCAAAGTTCTCAGCATTTCCAGTATTTCCAGTACTTCATCAGCTCATTGAAACATTTTAATTGGTATCTGGAGCCTCATTTTTTGTTAATGGTTTCAGTACAATTTGGGTTTTTACCTTCAGTACTATTGGGGGATTTTACTGCTCTTATCACAATCCATACATACTGTGGCAGTCATGTGCTTATGTTAATTTCATGATTGAAATGTAGGGGTGGAGTCTAGCCTATTAATCTGGAGATAGCCATTGAGTAGCCAATGAGGCCTCTGAGTATGGCTTTCTCCTGAAACATATGGGAAATCTCGCTATTTCCCTCATGAAGATGAGAAGCTATCTCCCTAGTTGTTGGGAGTTAGTCTCAGAGACAAGAAATTATGGAAGAGAGAAGATGGAAGTGTCCAAGCTGCTGCAGGAGCTGAAGGAGAAGCCGCATGGCCTTGCCCTGATAGAACCAGACCTCTGAAGCTGGAGAAGTCATGGGGAGACCCTGCCAGCGATGAGTTGTTTCTACCACCACTGGATGCTATTGATGGACCCTGAGCCCTGGAAATGAGGAACCATGAGGGTATCCCTGCTGGCGCTGGGACTCTGCACCCACTGGCCTGTGACTTTGTGAGTTG